>VMBQ01009876.1:0-21385 GCA_007657795.1 Dreissena rostriformis | reverse complement strand
TAAAAGCGTAAAGTGTCGTCCCTGATTAGCCTTTGTGAACTTTACGCACATGTATTAAGCCCCATTTTCATAGAGCGAGACTCATATAATATACAATGAATGGTGCAAACAACTGCTCTATGAATCAGGAAGATAATAATCACAAATATATTTCCGGAAAATTATCCAATATCCATGTAATTAATCACACATATTACCCCCTTTCATTCAGTAACAGTTGCGATGCATTTCCCAACCCCATAGGCACATCATATGCATATTTTTGTTTCATACTTCCCTCCCAGCAACAAAGTTCATTAATTCAGTCTCTGCTTGTATGTTTTTTCTTGAACAAAAAAACACATCTGAAACTGCTATCAAACTGAAATAATTTTAGGATGACTTAACATACAGCATAATGAGGCAATTTTCTAATTTCCCCAGATACTTAATGCATTATTACAGACGGTTGCATTAATAATTCATGATACTATACAGCACATATACTTTACATCTGGACAATGTTATCAATTCTAAATGTATTATTATCTTTTTTAGACAACATTAGTTCAATTCGCGGAATGCACAGGCTAATCGGGTACAACAATGTATGCATATAAGCATTAAACCCTGTTTTCCCAGAATGTGGCTTATTTCCCACAATCTGATGCAGGTTTATTTGCTTGAAATATTAACAGAATGAGATGCAGCCAGTTAGACACGTGCATCTGCACATTCAAACATTTTCTGGGAATTGCATAATGGCAACTACAAGGTAAAATAAGCAGTTGTTTTAATCATTTTCACATGCTTGAATATTATTTCAAACTAATTAAGAGCAAAAATTATCATTCATAACATAAATGTTAGCTGCAAAGGTAAGACCGGAGGATCACATATTTTTAAATTATTAATCCTAGTCCTTATAGTTAACAAATATGAGACTACAAGTCAAACATTTATTTTAGACCATTTACAAAATTCTTACCTAAAGTCTTTATAAATTATACATCAAAAGCATTACANTCTAGGCCGAAAGTGTCGTCCCTGATTAGCTTGTGCGTACTGCACATGCAAATCTGCGATGAAACTTTACGCACATGCATTAAGTCCAGTTTTATAGGTTGAGAAAATGACCAAATTATTAAAAGAAGCAAATTGCTGAATTGACAGATTTCTCAATGAAATTATTTTAACACAGTAAGTTTAATTATAAAAAAACAAACTGTCAAGAGACCAAATAACACATTTAATCAGAAGTATTTGACTTGAATGCCCAATCTGAAGATTTACTAGATACTTCACTCTTCACAAATAAAGGCACGATCATCACACCTTCCACAATAACAATCATATAAAGCCAATCTCCTACTGTTTTATTTATCAATCCATTCATTGACACTTGATTCACAGCACCTTATCTATACTGATACACAGTTTGCAGCATTCCAGACACATTTTCACAGCGAAATGAAGTTGATCATATTGCGATTTTTACAAGTTCTGATAAAAATGCTTTCTATTTCAATCCCAGCTGTCTATGCCAATCTCGTTATTTCATATGCATATGCAAACCTCGTTAATACTTCATTTGAAATCTTATCTCAAAATACTTCTTCCTTATTAGCTATAAAACATTACTCTGTTTGATAAAAACTCCTTATTTGTTTTTATTTTCCCTATTATATTAAACAGCAAGATAAGCATATAAGAAATGAAAACAACCCCATTGAGTTTATAATGCAAACTGCGTTTATCAAATGAGCCTCATTCGTGGGCAACTGGGCTTAATGCATGTGCTTACTAAGTGTCATCCCAGATTAGCCTGTGCAGTCCTGCAGTGCTCTTTGTTATAGAACTAGTAAAGTTGTCAATCTTAAATGAACATGCATTTTAGGGATATGAGTATAGGGACATGAGTATTTTTCCTTTAAGTAGAATGGGAAATAAGGTTAATACTATTTCATAAAATTAAATGCATATCTTTTGCAACCCATAACCTAATGATGTCTTGCAAAACTTCATTTAGTTGAGGTTAAATTCTGGCTTGTAGAATCCATACACAAAATAAGTTACAAAGTCAGTCTCATGCAACATGAATTGTGTATGTGCATCATTATGATTCAGTAGATAACTTCTAAGGGAAGTAACCCACTAAAGTATTAAACTGTTCAAATACTTAAGAGTTCTCTCCCATGAGAGGAATAAAGCTAACATAAAACACTTACCTACTATTTATCTTATTAAACAAACAAATGTTGCCTCATCTAATGTACAAAGAGATAAGAAACTGCTGCACTTCATTCATTAAAACATGTTATCTTACAAGTCAAATACTTGCAATCCAACAGAAATTGACCATAATTCATCTACTTTTGAACTAATGCTGTGATAAAATGTCATTTTACATAACGATTTTTCTATGAGATTGAATGGAAAATGGTGATTTATAGTATACTAACGAACATAACAACAAAGCTTGCTTGGTGCTATTAAGAAGTCTTAATTAAAGTTTAAGTTAAATCCTGTAATGAAGTTTATGCAATTTTGCCTTTTTTCGTAAATGACCATCACTCCAAATGTTTTCTGAGAAGATGCGTAAAACTACGAAAAACTTGGTCAAATATCAAAACTGGATAGCTGGAATATGCGAGGAATAAATTGAAAAGCCTCTATGGTTTAGAGGAAGAGCATAGGCATTTACATCGAGAGGTTCTGGGATTGATTTCTGGGACAGTCAAATTGTCTTACTCAATTTGTGTTTTTTTTCTTGCTATCATAACTATTTTAGACTATTTCAAATAGTAGTGTTGTTAATAATAATAAATATGTGTAATGACATTAAAACAAAATATGAAAACATGTGAAAAGGTCCCTTTGATTCCATGATCAAAATTTCCCGTCTTACCCATTATGGAAAACATTTCTTGAACTCAACAATGTTTAGGTGAGTAATAATCATTCCTAATCTATTGTACTTACCATGTCAACATATTGTTTGTTACACTATGAGTTGACTATGAACTATCCGTCATTTTCACATATTTAAATATATGTTTGCACACATGAGTTATTCTATATGGAAACTAGGTAATTCTGAATAGCATTGCTTTGGTATACACTGAGCATTATGAACTATTTTGGGAGCAATATGAACTATATTGGGCGCAATTGCTTTCGTTTGCAAATAATGTACTACATTTTATTCATATTTGTAAGAAGTTTATGTTGGATGTATTTGATATAAGATAAGTTTCATAAGTTTATAGTCTTAAGTGCAGCATGATAATGGCATACTCATTTGTAGAAAACGTGGGTACCATTGCAAGTGAAGCNTTCCTTACAATTTCTGCTTTTACTTCACTTCATAATTTAAACTGCTGTTTTCTGTACCGAAACTAAAGAAAAGTAGTATATATCATGCATTTAACGCCACTCATCGTTGATTCACTTTATCCTGTCTTTAATATTGCACTACTGTTGCATCAATAACATGTACATAAAATAAATAGTTATTATTTCTCATTATTGTATCCTTTTTCTGTATAAGTGTTTTTATTATATATAATCAGATGAAATCTTTCCAACAATATAGAGCTGGTTATGTATGTTACTGCATAATATGCATACGGTATATATTCTGCACTTTAGCAATCTTTACAACAACAAAATTAACGACATTTGTGTTTGAGAAAAGGAAGATGTAAACATCACCAGTCTTAATTACAAAATGATGTGGCAAAATGTACAGAAACTTCCTTTAAAAGAACAATTCAAAATTTGAAAAGCATAATATTTTGTCAAAACCACAAATCCATTCATTCAAACATATCATCCAACAATTTTGCAACTTACTCTTCTTATGTCTTAAAATTGAGCATTTAAAACATGTACAGCACTTAAATGCAGCATGAGTTTACAGGTTTTTAACAAGTCATAAAGTTTGAGTGTGCCTTGTTTTTATCTCCAAATCATTCGCCTTACTCTGGGAAAACTGGGCTTAATGCATGTGCGTAAAATGTATTCCCTGGGCAGCATCCTCTGGCTAATCAGGGCCTACAATTTTCACCTAGAATGGAGTTTTGGTTAAATAAAGAGACTCCTTTAGACAAAAAATTCCGTAAAAGCGTAAAGTGTCGTCCCTGATTAGCCTTTGTGAACTTTACGCACATGTATTAAGCCCCATTTTCATAGAGCGAGACTCATCTAATATACAATGAATGGTGCAAACAACTGCTCTATGAATCAGGAAGATAATAATCACAAATATATTTCCGGAAAATTATCCAATATCCATGTAATTAATCACACATATTACCCCCTTTCATTCAGTAACAGTTGCGATGCATTTCCCAACCCCATAGGCACATCATATGCATATTTTTGTTTCATACTTCCCTCCCAGCAACAAAGTTCATTAATTCAGTCTCTGCTTGTATGTTTTTTCTTGAACAAAAAAACACATCTGAAACTGCTATCAAACTGAAATAATTTTAGGATGACTTAACATACAGCATAATGAGGCAATTTTCTAATTTCCCCAGATACTTAATGCATTATTACAGACGGTTGCATTAATAATTCATGATACTATACAGCACATATACTTTACATCTGGACAATGTTATCAATTCTAAATGTATTATTATCTTTTTTAGACAACATTAGTTCAATTCGCGGAATGCACAGGCTAATCGGGTACAACAATGTATGCACATAAGCATTAAGCCCTGTTTTCCCAGAATGCGGCTTATTTCCCACAATCTGATGCAGGTTTATTTGCTTGAAATATTAACAGAATGAGATGCAGCCAGTTAGACACGTGCATCTGCACATTCAAACATTTTCTGGGAATTGCATAATGGCAACTACAAGGTAAAATAAGCAGTTGTTTTAATCATTTTCACATGCTTGAATATTATTTCAAACTAATTAAGAGCAAAAATTATCATTCATAACATAAATGTTAGCTGCAAAGGTAAGACCGGAGGATCACATATTTTTAAATTATTAATCCTAGTCCTTATAGTTAACAAATATGAGACTACAAGTCAAACATTTATTTTAGACCATTTACAAAATTCTTACCTAAAGTCTTTATAAATTATACATCAAAAGCATTACACATCAAAATATATCTTGGACACTTCACTTTAATTAATTGACATATATTTACTAAAAATTACTTCAAGTTCTTAACACACCTCTGACTTCAACGCCTTCACACATCTCTTACTTCAAGTCCTTTACACACCTCTTTCTTCAAGTCCTAAAATACATACCTCTGATTTCAAGTCCTTTACACACCTCTTATTTCAAGTCCTTTACACATCTCTTACCTTGAGTCCTTTACACACCTCTATCTTCAACTCCTTTAAACACCTCTTACTTCAAGTTCTTTACACAACTCTTACTTCAAGTCCTTTACACACCTCTGACTTCAAGTTCTTTTCACACCTCTTACTACAAGTCCTTTACAAACCTCTTACTACAAGTCCTTTACACACCTCTTACTTCAAGTCCTTTACACACCTCTTACTACAAGTCCTCTACACACTTCTTACTGCAAGTCCTTAACACACATCTTACTTCAAGTCCTGTACACACCACTGACTACAAGTCATTAACACACCTCTTACATCAATTCCTTTACACACCTCTTACTACAAGTCCTGTACACACCTCTTACTACAAGTCATATACAAACCTCTTACTTCAGGTCCTTTACACACCTCTTACTTCAATTCCTTTACACAACTCTTAATACAAGTCCTTCACACAATTCTTACTACAAGTCCTCTGCACACCTCTTATTACAAGTCCTCTACACACCTCTTATTACAAGTCTTTTAAACACCTTCAAGTCCTTTACACACTTCTGACGTCAAGTCCTTCACACAACACCTACTGTATGTCATGTACACACTTCTTATTTCAAAGCCCTTTACAAACCTTTTACTATGTTCCATTTACACAACTCTTACTTCAAGTCCTTTATAACCTTTTACTTCAAGTCCTTTACACAACTCTTTCTTTAGGTTCTTTACACAACTCTTAACTTCAAGTCCTTTACATACCTCTTTCTTACAAGTCCTTTACACACCTCTTACTTCAAGTCCTTTACACACCCCTTACTATAAGTTCTTTACACACCTCTTACAAGTCCTTTACACAACTCTTACTACATCTCCTTTACACACCTCTTACTACAAGTCCTCTTCACACCTCTTATTACAAGTATTTTAAACACCTCTTACTGCAAGTCCTTAACACAACTCTAACTTCAAGTCCTTTACACACTTCTGACTTCAAGTCCAGGGCAACAGATAAGATTTTGGGTCAATTAGTTTTCACTGCAAGCTTTTTGTAACAATTAGTTTTTTCACTCAAAACTATTTATCAATTAGTTTTTTTACAATTTGATCAAATAGTACATATATTTCTGAATCAGATTAGCGCTTCATTTTTGGATATTGATAATTCTCAAAAATTCTTATTCCAATTAAGTCATTAAAAATTCACAGTGACAATGGTTGTTTGTAAATACATGTATTAGAATTAATTGTATTTTGACAATGGATGATGGAGTCATTTGGTTTCAACCAGTTTCAACACTCCTGCCTTTCAGTCTCAGAGTAAACTCACATTGCCAAACCCTCTCCATCAATGACAAGCCAGTGGAAATCACGATGTTATTAGTTTTTGAGATACGGAATCGCAGCGGTGTTTTGACCCGAATATTTCATAATCTGTCACCACCTGCGCTATTAAATCTGATAATATACCCTTCCCAATGTCTTTTCCCGACGGTTTGGGTCTCATTACGAATTATACAATATTGGGAGCGCTAGCCGTTTATGAAAATTTCCTAACCCGTCCGCGTTTGACAGAGAACGTTTTCCCGAACTTATTTCGGCGGAGAAACTTTTTATATTGACACCGGCCCAAAACGGTGTCTTTATTAACGAACTGAAAATATTACGACCGCACTTAAGGTTACAATACACTAATCATAATTAAACACGGAACGGCGAAAAACGGAAAAACTAAACGACAAAGAATCGATTTCAATTCGTTTTCCATTTTCATAATCGTTTTCTGTACGATTGATTTTTGATTTCAATTCCTTTTTTGTCAAATACAAATCGTAAAAACGATAAAACGAACCTTATCTGTTGCCCTGCAAGTCCTTTACACAACTCTTACTATATGTCATTTACACACTTCTTATTTCAAGTCCTTTACAAACCTCTTACTATGTGCCATTTACACAACTCTTACTTCAAGTTCTTTATAACCTTTTACTTCAAGTCCTTTACACAACGCTTACTTCAAGTCCTTTACACAACTCTAACTTCAAGTCCTTTACACACCTCTTACTACAAGTCCTTTACACACCTCTTACTTCGAGTACTTTACACACCCCTTACTTCGAGTACTTTACATACCTCTTACTTCAAGTCCTGTACACAACTCTTACTACAAGTCCTGTACACATCTCTTACTACAAGTCCTGCACACAACTCTTACTTCAAGCCCTTTACACACATCTTACTTCAAGTCCTTTACACATCCCTTACTTTGAGTATTTTACATACCTCTTACTACAAGTTCTTTACACACCTCTTACTTCAAGTCCTCTACATACCTCATACTTAAAGTCCTCTACACATCCCTTACTTCAAGTACTTTACATACCTCTTACTACAAGTCCTTTACACATCCCTTACTTCAAGTACTTTACACATATCTTACTTCAAGTCCTTTGCACACCTCTTGCTACAAGCACTTTACACATCACTTACTTCGAGTCCTATACACACCTCTTAGTAAAAGTTCTTTACACACCATTTACTTCAAAGTACATTACACATCTCTTTATTGAGAGTAATTTACCCACCTCTTATTACAAGTCTTTTACACATCTCAATCTATAAGTACTATACAAACCTCTTACTTCAAGTACATTACACATCTCTTACTTTGAGTAATTTACACATGTCTTACTACAAGTCCTTTACATTCCTCTTACTACAAGTCCTTTTCACACCTCTTACTACAAGTCCTGTTCACACCTCTAAATACTACAAGTCCTATACATACCTCTTACTTCAAGTTCTTTACACACCTCTTACTACAAGTCATTTCCACACCTCTTACTACAAGTCATTTACACACCTCTTACTACAAGTCCTTTACACACCTCTTACTACAAGTCATTTACACACCTCTTACTACAAGTCCTTTACACACCTCTTACTACAAGTCCTCTACACACCTCTTACTGCAAGTCCTTTACACACATCTTACTTCAAGTCCTGTACACACCACTGACTACAAGTCATTAACACACCTCTTACATCAATTCCTTTACACACCTCTTACTACAAGTCCTGTACACACCTCTTACTACAAGTCATATACAAACCTCTTACTTCAGGTCCTTTACACACCTCTTACTTCAATTCCTTTACACAACTCTTAATACAAGTCCTTCACACAACTCTTACTACAAGTCCTCTGCACACCTCTTACTACAAGTCCTCTACACACCTCTTATTACAAGTCTTTTAAACACCTTCAAGTCCTTTACACACTTCTGACTTCAAGTCCTTTACACAACACCTACTGTATGTCATTTACACACTTCTTATTTCAAAGCCCTTTACAAACCTTTTACTATGTTCCATTTACACAACTCTTACTTCAAGTCCTTTACATACCTCTTTCTTACAAGTCCTTTACACACCTCTTACTTCAAGTCCTTTACACACCCCTTACTATAAGTTCTTTACACACCTCTTACTACACATCCTTTACACCCCTCTAACCAGTTCTTTACACACCTCTTACTTCAAGTCCTTTAAATACCTCTTAGAAGTCCTTTACACAACTCTTACTACAACTCCTTTACACACCTCTTATTACAAGTTCTCTTCACACCTCTTATTACAAGTATTTTAAACACCTCTTACTGCAAGTCCTTAACACAACTCTTACTTCAAGTCCTTTACACACTTATGACTTCAAGTCCAGGGCAACAGATAAGATTTTGGGTCAATTAGTNACCTATGCAAACATACATTAAAACAGAAATATTAAGAGCCTTATGTCTCGATAATGAGCCCTGTACATAAATCCACTATTATGCTGTGGATGCGGCTTAGTGCTATTAGATCAACAAAAATTTGTCCCAAAACAATTTTCATTGGTGGGTTTCCTGGCAAGCTCACATTAGAAATTTAAAATATTTGAATCAATTTAACATTCTGATTTTAAAAGTAAAAAAACACACTTTTAGTTGTATTTATACGTCCCCAAATTTTATAAATTCCTCATCACTTTTTTAAGCCACATGGGCCCTTGAACTCAACAGTCTAAAACCATGGCATAACACTGCAAATCTTTAAACCATTTATGTGAAAAAGATTCATAATGGTATTTGGCAGATTAAAATGTAATCAAACTTTCTTGGCTGAATGTAGTGTAATAAGTAAAACCACATAATACTGAATTATATTTTTTAAATAACCTAACTACTGGTGAATTCCAAGCATAAGATTGTTTAAACAAATTTCAGAATAGAACATATAAATGAGCCGTGATCTTGGAAAACAGGGCTTAATGCATGTGAGTAAAGTGTTGTCCACGAATAGCCTGTAACAACAATTTCCGTTTTTATTTAAAAAAAACAACATTTTATGTCTCTTCTAATAAAAAATCCAGTCTAGGCCGAAAGTGTCGTCCCTGATTAGCTTGTGCGTACTGCACATGCAAATCTGTGATGAAACTTTACGCACATGCATTAAGTCCAGTTTTATAGTTTGAGAAAATGACCAAATTATTAAAAGAAGCAAATGGCTGAATTGACAGATTTCTCAATGAAATTATTTTAACACAGTAAGTTTAATTATAAAAAAAAAACTGTCAAGAGACCAACTAACACATTTAATCAGAAGTATTTGACTTAAATGCCCAATCAGAAGAGTTACTAGATACTTCACTCGTCACAAATAAAGACTAGATTATCACACCTTCTACAATAACAATCATATAAAGCAAATCTCCTACTGTTTTATTTATCAATCCATTCATTGACACTCGATTCACAGCACCTTATCTATGCTGATACACAGTTTGCAGCATTGCAGACACATTTTCACAGCGAAATGAAGTTGATCCTTCTGCGATTTTTACAAGTTCTGATAAAAATGCTTTCTATTTCAATCCCAGCTGTCTATGCCAATCTCGTTATTTCATATGCATATGCAAACCTCGTTAATACTTCATTTGAAATCTTATCTCAAAATACTTCTTCCTTATTAGCTATAAAACATTACTCTGTTTGATAAAAACTCCTTATTTGTTTTTATTTTCCCTATTATATTAAACAGCAAGATAAGCATATAAGAAATGAAAACAACCCCATTGAGTTTATAATGCAAACTGCGTTTATCAAATGAGCCTCATTCGTGGGCAACTGGGCTTAATGCATGTGCTTACTAAGTGTCATCCCAGATTAGCCTGTGCAGTCCTGCAGTGCTCTTTGTTATAGAACTAGTAAAGTTGTCAATCTTAAATGAACATGCATTTTAGGGATATGAGTATAGGGACATGAGTATTTTTCCTTTAAGTAGAATGGGAAATAAGGTTAATACTATTTCATAAAATTAAATGCATATCTTTTGCAACCCATAACCTAATGATGTCTTGCAAAACTTCATTTAGTTGAGGTTAAATTCTGGCTTGTAGAATCCATACACAAAATAAGTTACAAAGTCAGTCTCATGCAACATGAATTGTGTATGTGCATCATTATGATTCAGTAGATAACTTCTAAGGGAAGTAACCCACTAAAGTATTAAACTGTTCAAATACTTAAGAGTTCTCTCCCATGAGAGGAATAAAGCTAACATAAAACACTTACCTACTATTTATCTTATTAAACAAACAAATGTTGCCTCATCTAATGTACAAAGAGATAAGAAACTGCTGCACTTCATTCATTAAAACATGTTATCTTACAAGTCAAATACTTGCAATCCAACAGAAATTGACCATAATTCATCTACTTTTGAACTAATGCTGTGATAAAATGTCATTTTACATAACGATTTTTCTATGAGATTGAATGGAAAATGGTGATTTATAGTATACTAACGAACATAACAACAAAGCTTGCTTGGTGCTAAGAAGTCTTAATTAAAGTTTAAGTTAAATCCTGTAATGAAGTTTATGCAATTTTGCCTTTTTTCGTAAATGACCATCACTCCAAATGTTTTCTGAGAAGATGCGTAAAACTACGAAAAACTTGGTCAAATATCAAAACTGGATAGCTGGAATATGCGAGGAATAAATTGAAAAGCCTCTATGGTTTAGAGGAAGAGCATAGGCATTTACATCGAGAGGTTCTGGGATTGATTTCTGGGACAGTCAAATTGTCTTACTCAATTTGTGTTTTTTTCTTGCTATCATAACTATTTTAGACTATTTCAAATAGTAGTGTTGTTAATAATAATAAATATGTGTAATGACATTAAAACAAAATATGAAAACATGTGAAAAGGTCCCTTTGATTCCATGATCAAAATTTCCCGTCTTACCCATTATGGAAAACATTTCTTGAACTCAACAATGTTTAGGTGAGTAATAATCATTCCTAATCTATTGTACTTACCATGTCAACATATTGTTTGTTACACTATGAGTTGACTATGAACTATCCGTCATTTTCACATATTTAAATATATGTTTGCACACATGAGTTATTCTATATGGAAACTAGGTAATTCTGAATAGCATTGCTTTGGTATACACTGAGCATTATGAACTATTTTGGGAGCAATATGAACTATATTGGGCGCAATTGCTTTCGTTTGCAAATAATGTACTACATTTTATTCATATTTGTAAGAAGTTTATGTTGGATGTATTTGATATAAGATAAGTTTCATAAGTTTATAGTCTTAAGTGCAGCATGATAATGGCATACTCATTTGTAGAAAACGTGGGTACCATTGCAAGTGAAGCTGGAACTACACATTTGTGCAGCAAACCTAAAATATTTTTTCTATTTTTCAATCAAATTTATAGGTTCAAAATTTGTATTTTCCTTAAGCCATTTTTTATTATTTTTTTAAAAAAGACTGGTTTTCCCAGGGAAAATAACAAAGTCTATGTCCTTATACTTTCTTTCTTTCACTTGTTTTATGTAGACAATAATAAGTTTTACTTGATCAACGTTTCCCTTTCATGTTCAAAAGGCTGAATTTCGTAAATAAATGGTTTAGATAAAGTGCGGGAAAAACAGATTGAGTGTTGACAACTTAAAATGTCTGAGAAACCTACATTGTTCAGCAAATATTTCGTAAACTCTGATTTTGGCTGTAGGCAATATGGTAGAAAAAAAGAGTATAAATTCAAAATGTTGTATTACAGTTCTAAAACTTCTAGAGTGGTAGCAAGGTTTTTCTAACGTTCGACCAGGTGTTCTAGTTTTGGGACACACCGGACCCAGTTTGGAACATGGACTACATATTGTTCAGCTAAACATTCTGACCAAGTATCATCAGATTGGAAGAAAAATACGGCCTACATGTTGTTTTTTTTTATAAGATTTGACCTGATGACATAATTTTTTGGATGCATGTGACCCAGATTCTGACTTGGCCTAGAAAATGCTAAGATGAATATTCCGCCCAACTATTTTCAAGATTGAGATAAAAATTATGCCTATAGCCTGATAAAGAGGTTTTTCCAACATTTGACGTGGTGACCTAGTTTATGAATGCATTTGAAAAAGATAAGAAAAAGGCCTAGACTTAGTCAATACCAAGATTCATAAATGTGGAATCTTGAGTGGTAAACAGGTTTTGTAAGATTTGACCTGGTGACCTAATTTTTGGACACATGTGACCCAGATTTGCCATTTGCCAAGATATTGTCTAAATAAACATTCATAACCAGATAAATATAGATTGAGTCATAAATGTGGCCTCTTTAGTTGTAAAAAGTTTGTTTCCGAGATTTGACCTGGGGACCTCGTTTTTGTAGGCACATGACCAAGATTCGAACTCGTCCTACATATTGTCCATATAAACATTCTGACCAAGTTTTATCAAGATTAGATGAATAATGAGGCCTCTACGAGCTAAAAGTTGATGATGCACACTGCACACCGGACACCCCACGTACAACACCAGACATAGGGTGATCACAACAGCTCAACTTGAGTACTTTTTTCTCAGGTGAGCTAAAAAGTATGAACTAATGGTGCATCATCGTATCAAAATTCTGCTTTGGGATGACAAATGCATTTGACACCTAACCTGTACAAGTTAAAAAAAGCCCTGAAAAATTGCTATTTTTTTACTTGAAATGTCCAATTCTTACCCAGTTTGATTATGGAACACATGTGGAGGCTCCTCGGAATCCGCACTTTCGTCTGGTTCGTCAAGTGACAGGAAGCGGGCGTTGCCTCTCAACTGCACAGAATTAGGTTGTGTACCGGACTCCGCAGGTGTTGATTCTGAAAGGTTGACCCGGCCAAAGGTCGTAACCTCTTCGACCTTGGAGTCATGACCATGACCTGGGGCTTGGGGTGGCGGTTCAGTAGGCACGGGCAGGTCACCAATGGATGAAGAAGGAATGCTATCCTCTGCCACAGTATTTGAAGGTCTCTTAGACTGCAGGGAATGTGAAGCGACATTGCTAGCATGTAATTTTCTGTCAGTTTGTGTTTGATTGGCGGCGGGAGTTTGACTGACAGGTGGGGACGGTGGGGGAGGGGGGGCTGTGGTGGGAGGAGGGGGTGGGGCAGAGCGACGGGGCACAGGAATGGGGCGAGAATATGAGTTCACGCCTGAGGAAATGTCTTCGGTGGAATGTTGGCTGTGGTGAATGTTTGTACCCTGGTTCAATGAGACAGTAATCCCTGTGTTTTGCTGGTTGTGGTCAAGCTCTAAACTTGACGCTGACACGACTCCATCAGTTGGTATACTACTCTGCACTGACTCATGAGCGTGTTCCTCAATAGGCCGTGGAGGCACCTGAGAACGCAACTGACGCCGAGTTCCGACTGAACTTTGTGAAATAGCGGCAAGGGCATCCAATGCTTTGTTTGGCGGACTTTTTTGTTCAGGTGGCGATTTGTTCAAATTCTCCATGGAAGCTGTTCTAAAACCACTAACACTTATGTCTGATATACTACCCAGTTTATTGACGTCCCCCACTTTGTCTTCCAATAAAGGGTCCGACGCTCGAGTGTAACGCTGTTTACGGTACAATGCCCAGCTCCTCAGCTCGCCATCAGGATTTGCTGCAGAAGTAATAGAAGAATCTGACTGGCTCATTTTTTGCTCTGGGGAAATTTCCTGACTTTTATTACTAGAGTCCAGCGTAATGTCAGACGCACTCATACTTTCCGGTTTACTATGATTAACTTGCCCATCATCAACCGATGACGTTGACTTCAGATATGTGTCTGCTCTCTCTATAGCTGCCTGTATTTCCTCTCTACTGAGACGCTTGTTTTGATTGGTTACTGCACTACCGCCTTTATCAATCAAACGAGAACGTCTCATCACAACGCCACCTTTATCCCCAGATCGATCACTCTCCACTCCATCTACAAACCTCTTTTCTCTCTCCAATGACCTTGACCCTAATTCAAGGTCATTTGAGTTCGGTTTTGATGCTAAGACCTCAGTGGACGCTGAACGACCCTGATTAAACTTTAAATTATCACTTGGAAAGTGTGGTTTCTTGGAATGGTAAGCAGACGTTATGGACAGGTCCTCCGAAATAGAGCCATTGGAAGAGCCAAACGTTGAGCTGTCTAGCAACTCACTGGAACCGTTCTTGTCTTCAACATTCGACGTACTGGCCGACTTATTTGCTCTACTTTGTGACTCATGGTATTTATCCGTATTACTTATATCTGTCATTATATCTGTTTGCCGTCTCTTCCACAACAAACCACTTGGTGTGTTACTCAAAGACGAATTCACAGCCTTCTGCAAATTAGGCTCGGAGAAAGCCGGTTTCGGTTTGTTCACAATTTCCGGTTTTCTGCCCGGGACGGGAGGCTTGTACTCCGGGCGTGACCTACGTGCACTTGTATTTTCACGGTTTCCCGCATCACGCTCATCATCATCATTTTTGTGAGTGTCGTCTGCACCCACTTCAGAGCCTATCACAGACTTATGTTGAGACGCTATGCCTCGCTCTGGCGACATCACGGGTGATCTTGCACTATTAGGCGAGTGACGATGCGGTGCCAACTTTTCTTTCTCCGTCTGCTGTTTTACTTCCTCCTCCATACGTGCAAACAGCGCCCTCGTGTAGTTGAAACGCTGAACATGACTGGAGGCAGGCGGGACGTGCTGAAATAACACAATACATTATAAAAACATGAGCTACCGGTATGTATTAACAGTAAATTCATGAAATTTCACAATGTAGGATAATTTTTGTTTGTTATAGTTGGATTTTTCTCTGCTTTCAGAAGTATTTCATTCATCATAGTGCTCACTTTACCAACCCACAAGTTTCCTGGGTAAGCTGGTTTACCAGTACTAAGTGCACATACTTATGGCATCAACTGACAACTGCCCTACTTGAATCAGAGGTAGGGGGAGAATGACCGTAGAAAGGATTTAATGACCAATCTCTACACAAGTAATATGGCCAGGTCTGGGATCGAACACCAAATTTTCCGATGGCACTGTCAACATGTGGGATAAACCTAGCCGTGTTTCAACCCTGTTATACAGAGTGCATGGACATTGTTTGTGTTCCTGAATGTGTTATTCCTAAGCAACAGTTCATGAATTTGTATTTTTAAAAGGCAAACTTTATGGAATTGATAGAACAAATAGAATACTTGGAAAAGGGTTGAATATGGCAATGTTTTGCTTAGTAAAAACATCATAACTGTTTGCCAAGACTCGTGCTTAAAGCCTTACAACATACATTTCTACCCTTAAAGGGTATTCTCCATCAGCACTAAGAAATGGTGGCTTCAAATCATTTTATATGAACTAAGATTTCTTTTTCTATTTAAAAGCGCACCACTTGTGGAGGCGAGGAAGGTTCCTTGACTCTCGACCCACCACCGGTCCTTCCAGAGTGCTCCCCCTTGGCGTTGGAGGCGGGCGGGCTGCGGGGCTGAAGGGCAGGAGGCGGGCTGCGCGCTACATGGTGTTGGAAGGTCTTCACAGGCTGGAACTTGTGCTCGTGATGGACGTCATTGGTTGTTATAGGCTGCTGGAAGATCTCCTTCATTCTGCTCACCTGGCATGGAAAACATTGAATGAGCCTCTCTGGGAAATCTAATGGCTTAACCCATGTGTGTAAAATGTTGTCCCAGATAAGCCTGTACAGTGTGCACAGGCTGATCAGGGACAACACTTCATACTTTTATAATATTTTTTTGTTTAATGGAAGTCTCTTCTAAGCAAATCCAGTTTGGGCGGAAAGTGAAGTCCCAGATTAGCCTGTGCAGACCACACAGGCTTATCTGGGACAACACTTTACGGCCAATCATTAAGCCCAGTTTTTCCAGAACTACTGGTTCAATGGTAAAACCTAACAACCCTAACATAAGCTCTGCTGGCAAACATGGCGAGATTCAAATATTTCGATGGTTTATTGTACAACTGCTATCCCGGATTAACAATTCTATACCAGATAAATTGATTCCTCACTTGATCCTCGATTTCCAGTCCTGATAAGCAGCTTAGCCAAGCCTTTAATTTAACTCATTTATGCCTAGTGGACTCTCCCATCCTAAATTAGATCAATTTATTTCCAAAATTAGGGATGTCTAGTATATTTATTTCTATATTTAGAATATTTCTTACAGAAATTCTTTTAAGCAAACAGCGCAGACCCTGATGAGACGTATGATGCGGCGTCTCATCTGGGTCTACGCTGTTTGCCAAGGCATTTTTTCTAGACACTAGGCATAAATGGGTTAATTTGTATGTTACTGCTTGAGTGCAAGAAAATACATAAAAGACCAAACATATAAATATGAGAATCTGAGCAAGTGGAATTTACAATTAATTTTAAAGGGGCTGACTTTCTTGTGCTACTTTTGATGACTGTATCATGCATTTTTTTCTTTTAGATATCTAAATTTTAGTTGAAGTTTTATTTTAGTTACTTATAAGTTTGTTATGAGTAAATTGACTTCTTACAAAGTGGTCAAAATAACTTAAAATGAACAAGCATCATCTGAAAAAAACATTGATAAATAAGCCATTAGAAATGAACAATTTCCTTTCTCCAAATAGTGGCCAATTTATAATGACATAGAGGATATTTGTTGGATTCGGTGGAATATCGATTTTATTTCACCAGCGATCATAGAAAATAATATTTTCTCCAGTGGCCCAGACATGAGTGAAAATATATGTTTTCTCCGATCACGAGTGAATTAAAATCGGTATTCCACTGAATCCAACAAATTTCTTTTTATTTTATGCTTTTTTCCCCATTTATTTACCATGTAAAGAGTTAAACTGAAGCATTTCGCTGGAATAAAAATGACGTAATTTAACAGTAAAACAGTGAAAAAAATCGATATTTTTCACTGTTATTTTTCACTGTTTTAAACAGTGAAATATCAGTTTTATTTCACTGGTATTTCTCTATAAACCACCGGAAAGCATATAATAAAATGTTTTACTGTTATATAAAAAGGTAACCATCATCTATTATTAATTTTAAAAAATGTTGTAAATATATTTCTTTAGAAATTATAACTAGGAATATAAAAGAACAAGTTTTTATTAAGAACAAAATAATGTGTTGTGCAGTTCTTATAAAGGAAGGAGATTTGCAAAATAATAATTTACATGGTGTTTTATTATTGTATTGCTTGGAAAGGTTGGAAAAACATGAGTTCACAAAGTTGCCTATTAATGATTTAAAAAAATTATCAAAGGCCATTCATACAATAAGCTCGGAAAATTACATTATAATACTTAATTATATAACATTTTCAACCCGTCCAGTTTCTTTCAAATCATAGAACTGCTATGAAAAAATATGCCAAACCTAAAGATGTAAAGAATCTTTAAGACTTTAAGTAAGACTTTAAGTTAAGATAACAAAAATTATTCGTCAACTGATTTTAGAGTCTTACAACCATTTAAGGTCTAATGCATGATATTATACATAGGACATACAATACAGTCATAAAGAATATCAATTATTTGGTAATGTAATACAATTATAAAGAATATCAATTATGTGGTTATATAAATAAACAAAACACCAACAATTACAAACAAACACCCTTAAAACCCCTTAATAAGAATGAATAAAACAACCAGACACTGTCTCTTAACCCATTTATGCCTAGCGTCTAGAATAAAGGCCTTGGCAAACAGCGTAGACCCAGATGAGACGCCGCATGATGTGGCGTCTCATCAGGGTCTGCGCTGATTGCTTAAAGGAATTTCCGTAAGAAATATTCTAAATATAGAAATAAATATAATAGACATCCCTAATTTTGGAAATAAATTGATCCAATTTCGAAGGATGGGAGAGTCCACTAGGTATAAATGGGTTAAATCACTGCTAAAAGCTGGACTGATCTGAAAGACATGGGCCAGTGATTTTTTTACCTGCGAGTCCTGCGCCCTGGACTCACAAACACCTCTGGGGATGCAAAGTTTTGAATAATGTGAGTCCCAAAAATGCATTGAAATTTCTAAAAAAAATAATATATTTTAATATTTGGACTCGTTCTTTCAATTCCGGAACTCAAAGATTTGCAAGTTATCAAGTTCCAGGACACAGATAAGAACATAATTTGTAAACAAGTGATGTGTTTGTGAAACACTATGTCCCCTTTTGAGCGATTTTGACCCATATATTTGACCTTTGACCTTGAAGGATGACCTTGACCTTGACCATTCACCACTCAAAATGTGCAGCTCCATGAGATACACATGCATGCCAAATATCAAGTTGCTATCTTCAATATTGCAAATGTTATGGCCAATGTTAAAGTTTGTGCAAACAACCCAACAAACCAACAAACAGGGCAAAAACAATATGTCCCCCAGTACAGACTGGGGGACATAAAAATATCACTGATGGGCTTCTGAAAAACATATTTAACAAGGGACAAAATTGTCACAAAACCAGGTTTTCAATAAAAAAAAAAGTTTGATAAAGGGAGACAACTGCAACTCAAAATGTGAATTGCTGCTGATTGTTCATCACAATTACCCCCCTTGTTTCAAAATCAATCTATTTTTAGTTGTGGCGACCTTGACCTTGGAGATATCTACGTAATTCTTTCGCGCGACACACCGTACATTGATGGTGAACAAATGTGCAAAATGATTTTAAAATCTGAAATAAATGACATAGTTATGGCCCGGACAAGCTCATTTATGGCCATTTTTGACCTTTGAACTCAAAGTGTGACCTTGACCTTGGAGATATTGACGTAATTCTTTCGGGCGACACACCGTCCAATGATGGTGAACAAATGTGCCAAATGATTTTAAAATCTGACAATGAATGACATAGTTATGGCCCGGACAAGCTCATTTATGGCCATTTTTGACCTTTGAACTCAAAGTGTGACCTTGACCTTGGAGATATCGACGTAATTCTTTCGCGCGACACACCGTCCAATGATGGTGAACAAATGTGCCAAATGATTTTAAAATCTGACAATGAATGACATAGTTATGGCCCGGACAAGCTCATTTATGGCCATTTTTTACCTTTGAACTCAAAGTGTGACCTTGACCTTGGAGATATTGATGTAATTATTTCGCGCAACACACCGTCCAATTATGAAGAACAAATGTGCCAAATGATTTTAAAATCTGACAATGAACAACATAGTTATGGCCCGGACAAGCTTGTTCCGCCCGCCCGCCAGCCAGCCAGCCCGCCAGCATTCGCCAATTTAATAACCAGTGTTTTCCTTCGGAAAACCTGGTTAAAAACATTCCCAAGTGCCCCATTAAGTAGATATAAGGTTCAACCCTTCATATTTAAGCCTCGCTCTAGGAAAACAAAGGTAAATGCATTTGGGAAAAGTGTAGTCTCAGATAACTGAGACCTGGACATTGCCCCTAATTAGGGAAAACACTTTCCACTTTTATGGTATTATTCCGTTAAAGCAGGGATGGAAACTCACTTTTTACTATTGGTTGTCCGCACGGGCAACCATCTTTAGTATCTTGGTTGCCCAGCTAAAGAGTTAAAAGCCCAGAAATATGTACATGTTGTGTCATGTGTATCTAATACATTCTTTAAATACAATAATAGATAATTAAATAATATTGCTGACATGACAAACATGCCCAGCCGGACTACCAACTTTTGAAATTGAGTTGCCCGGGCCAAAATCTACTCGCCCCGGGCTCACGGGCAACCACTAATTTCCATCCCTGTAAAGGAAGTATTGTCCAAGCAAAAATCCACTTTACGCGTAAATAGTTGTCCCTGATTAGCCTGTGTGGACTGCAGAGGCTAATCTGGGACAATACTTTACACATAAGCATTAAGCCCTATTTTTCCAGAGCTTAGTTCCACTATTATGCAGGAATAGAAAATGACAGAAACAGTGCCTGGTATATAACAAGGAAATAAAACTAGCTAATGGACATTGTTTTAGCTATTATATAACGACATTTCAAAGTTAGCTTCAACTTAAAGTGGGATGGTCTTAACATAACTGAAGGCTGCTATAGCTGATAAGAATTTGTTAAAACATTAAATCTTTCCATAATAAAATCAATCCACCTATTAAGTTAAATAGAAAAGTATTTTGAAGAGTATAACCTTGTAATGCACATGTTAAATTGTAAATAGAAAGTGGAATTGTAAATGTACAGATTAAACATGTACATTATATGAAAATTCTGGAAAATACTGTTTTAGATTAATCATGTTAGCAGTTGATGAAAGATTGTTAATCTTTAAAATTTAAATGGGAATTACACTACTGAGAAAAGATTCTTAAACCTTAACCCGTAAATACTAATAGCTAAACACATTTATGATTTTCATATAACGTAAGGACCACCCACCATATGATTGTTACAAGGAACGCAATGTCACAGGAATTAGCGTGGGATTATTTTTGTTCAGGATGGTAAATATAGGGTTTAAATAAAAGGAAATAAAAACCAATAACAATGTTATACACAATCATCATTGGAAGAACATTGACAAAAAAACACAGTCTGTCTGTATTGAACCACACAGTATTATTGTTCGTATTACTGCTTACATACTCATAAATAAATATATATGCCATTAAAATCATTTCTTAACAATGAAAGTATTATTGTTTTCAATAGACAAGGCCCTCAAAAAGACAGACATATGTGTCACGTTCTGAGAAAACTGGGCATAATGCATGTGC
>VMBQ01009875.1:0-22085 GCA_007657795.1 Dreissena rostriformis | reverse complement strand
GAATGTGCCCAAAAACTCCGGAACAAGCGAGTTGGCTCAATAAAATTAAAAACAAATATAGTTGTATTCCATTTTCGATAGCATAAGAGGCGGGCGCAAAGCACATAGATAAAAAAGTTGTAGAGAACGCATTTATTTGACATTTTCTTCCAAACATATTCACCTAATTACATTATGCCAGTTTGTTCTGTAAGCTGTTTAACGAAATAACATGTTCGCTTGACCAGAAAAAACCCAACTCTGCTGGGCAAAATGAACAATGCGGGCGCATTAAACAAACAATTATACGAACTTTAGATGCGGCTTATCCGCCGAGCATCTGCTCTATTTGTTGTGGTAGAAACAACCGTATTGATTTTATTAAAAAAATAAGAATCACTGTTCAACTCATTTCGTTGGTTGAGAGCTAAAAGGGTGTATACACCTTCTTTTCACATGGTTTATGTTTCATATATACGTTCTATGGATCAACTACGTTTATTATATGCATGATACGTATTTTTCTGAATACAAATAACCAGGGGGGATGCGTATACGGGAGCTTACCGGATTTAAGTGGAAGTGTTTTTTAATTTCAAACTTAAATATTAACTGTTGATTTAATACAACGACATTTGACGCGTTTTAACATAACGATACTAATATAAGTAACTTTGATGTGACAAATTTTGGACGACATTCTTTTAAACAAGTTCTGAGTTTGGTGAATATATTATAATCGCAAGAAGTGAACTTGTAGTAGATAGAAAGATGCTTGCAAATGCAATACAAGATATGATTTCAGTAGAAATGATCAATATAAACATTCATTGTTTACCCTGTTATACTTATGTGAATACATATTACTTAAGACTGTTGTATTGAGGAAATAAAGTATTGGTTCACTTAGATAGGTTATTTAGTTTGTTCCTAAGATTGCCTTCTAATTTTAAGTAATGTTAATATGTCAAATGCATACCGAATTCATTCCGACCCAAGTAATTGCCAAAGCAGAGGGATATAGAATTGGCGTTGTCTGTCCGTCCGTCTGTCCGTCTGTCACAAAACCTTTCAAGGTTAGATATCACAAACTGTATAAGATATCAACATGAAACTTCATTGGTGTATATATATAAATGAAGACAAGTGACATGCACAAGAACCATTACCCTACACTTTCTAAAATACGAGTTTTAGCCCTTTATTATTGTAGATGAAATTTTTCAGGGCTATATATTCGAGATACTATACAAGACCTCAGCATAAAACTTTATGAGTGTATTGAGATTAATGAGGAGAAGTGCCATGCTTAAGAATCATAACCCTTTACTTTCTAAATAAGAATTAATGCCTTTTGTTTTTCGTATGATGTAATTTTTCAGGACTATATCTCAGACACCATACAAAACGTCGACGCGAAACTTCATGTATGTATTGATATTAATGAGGAAGAGTATCATGCACAATAACAATAAGTCTAAACTTTCTTGACTAAGATTTGTTTTCCTTTGTTGTTTTTGTATGCTGTAACGTTTCCGGGCTATATCTCAGATACGCTACAAGATTTCAACATTGTTGAAGGATTCTTTCTGGAATATTCTACATTTAAACTCATGAAGTCTATTTTTTTACATAAACAACGTAAGATGCACTTATTATCAGTTCCAACTAACCACACTTAAACCTGATGAGCTCGCATATACGCATGCCCCCATTGAATAAAACAATCATTCCATATGCAGGATTTAAATCAAGACTAAGTTGAATGTGTATACACGTGGTATTTCAGTGTATCTATGAAATGTGTTGATATTTAATCATTTGTGTTTAAAATAAAACACAAACAAAATAACATAACGCATTTGTCAAATACAGCAATAGGTCACTAAGTTTTCTGGCAACAACTAAAAACTGCACAGGTTTACAACAGACTGAAGAAATGCACAAAGCAATCCTAGTCACGGAACGCTGGATTGTATTTGCGCAGTGTCTAAACTTTCGTATTGATCACTTGACTGCATGTCGATCGAACAATCATGACGTTTGCCGAAATGTGGACTATGCGCATTATAGTAACCGTGTTTACTATTTGTGAAGTCAGAGTTTCGGGTAGGAATTGTTTTGTTCAAATATTGTTTTATCAAAACATCGATGCAATGACGAAAGAACAGATCGCATGAGTTTTACTATAGATTAAAACCAACGCATGCGACATAATTTTTTATTATGTCGTCATTTTATGTCAGATTAAGAATAGTTTTGTAAAATACTATTTATTTCTTATTTTCACTTTAATTTAAAAAAAAATAAAAATACGCTCTATGTAGTATACGCTTACAAAGCAGCAAATTATATATTGTGTGTTTACTTTATAGGAACGTTTCTAACATGTTAATTATATTTGTTAGAACGATTTGCCAATGTATTGAAGGGACATATACACGCGCTCGTAATGAATATTAAATGTGTTAACATGCTTGTTTAAACATAAACAACAGTGCCTGGTTATATATTAACTCAGTACGTGAACGTGGTGAGATAATACACATAACAATTATTGATTTTCAGAATAAGTTGAGGATTTTAACAACTCCCTAAATTAAACCAATTCATTAAATTATTGTGGCACAGTATTTTATATCCGAAACTTCAGACTACCAATAAGAGTTCATTCCCAGATTATAAACAGTTATTATTATGAGCGCTTGAAATCAATCGATTGAGTGGTTCAAATAATAAGATTATATAATAAGATCAATAGTGCGTTGCACCAATCTAACATTTATATCAGAGATATGGTAATATTATACACTCAGTACAGACACATGTAGTATTGAATATGTCACCCACAATAACGCAATTCGTTGAGAAGAAATGTAACAATAGATTTTGTTATATAAACATACATATGTGTGTATACTGAATCCGATAATTATGTTGTTCATTTAGGAGTTGCAGAATCAGATTGTTGTATGTTATTATTAAACTCATATACAAATGATTAACTGTATGCTATCTTAACGAATTTTAAAATATAATTTAATTCATCTTGCTTTAAAACATCTTATGTATACAAATCAGACTGCAAATGAACATAATTGTGTTTTATTGGCATAGCGTAAGATTCAAAACATTATTGAGATATCCTCTTCAAATTATACTCGGAATTAAGTTATTTATGACACAGTGTACACATAATGAAAGCTAACGAATGCATGGCTTGTTTCAAAATGTCAAGAACTAAGTATAAAATGTTACAATTTCGTGTGATACCAAAACACTGCAAATGTCAATGAAGTGTGAAAATTATTCACTAAAACTGGACTACTTTATCAATATAAAGAAGTGAAACTCCAAAATACTAAAACATTAATGACGTCACAAACTTTGTCATTTATGAATAATTCCCGTTGTATATCAAGAAATATGTATCATTTGTTAAAATGAAAAATACTCGCTATCAATTTTTAAGTTTCACAAGATAATAGTGTTATTTTATTGTATCTAATGAAACAGTCCACTTAAAATTTCGCAACAAAGACATATTGCTATTAATTGTGGTGGCTTGAATAAATTGAAACTGTGTTTATAATATATGTTATATCCAGAGACAGATGAAGAGGGTTGCGGAAGCGGCGTTAGCGACCGCCCGTCTCTCTTTTTTTATAATGTTCGATATTTTCAATAACGCTTCTTATGAAAACTAGACAAATTAGTGATTTAACGTATTTGTGAAGTACATTTAACACTGAGTTCCATTAAGCATATTGTCTGCAGAAAGTATATTTCGTTAAAGTGCTAATATTCTTTGACATGTTGAACTTTTGGTATTTAAACATTCAAAAAGAAGTGACTATCTGCCAATTGAATGTTTTTGCATAGTGTTTGAAGTGTTCTATTTTTTAAACGTTAATTATGGTCAACTATTCGGCTCCAGTTTAGTTTTTGTATTTAATTGTGCGTTTACATTGCTAAATAAAACGATTCTTTGAAAATTCGTTTGTTTGAGAAAAAACAAGTTTATATTTTAGTCAAACTAAGAGGGACACTTTTTTGAAAGGCGATGTTAATACAACCTAATACAGAAGACATGTTCCTACGATCTTAAGCAATATAACTTTAGTTTTGACGCATGTTCGCAATTGTGTGAATAAAATGTTGTCTTAATAAAGTTTTACAACCATTTTAGTCACGTTTTTACAAACAACACAATGTATTTGTTCATTAAAACAAATACAAACGAACTGTTCTGGCACCGTTACAGCGGTCTACCAAACCGCAGTATATCGAGCGCTATTGAACAAATTTAATCGTAGATCTTGTCAAGGTACTATGCCTATCGATTTTGCAGTTTTAAAACTTCCGTATTGAGACTTGTAGACATAAACGACTGCAAATCGATATAACAAACAAAGCTTTTGTCGAAATGTAGACGATTCGCATTATTGTAACCGTTTTTGATATTTTTGAATTCAATGGCTCGTATGAGAAATGTGTTATTTTTAATAATTTATGTTCAGCATTTTGTTTTAAGTTTGTATTTAATTAAAATGCAATAAATATCGTATTATCACGACAAGGATGGACGAACAAATCAGCCTAATGATTTAAACTGTATACTTAAGCTAACGCACATTAATTACTGTATGTTTAAAGGGACTGTCAACCACGAATGACAAAAAAAGAAAATTTCTAAAATACCGTATTGTTTACAAGTATTAGTTTATATTGATTAAAGTATCACGACTGGTATATTACATTACTTTAAAAAAGTTGTTAAGTTTTCATACTTTCAGTATATTCGGTAATAAATTTTACTGGGTATGTCTACCAGGTCACTACAAGTTAGCTATAAATAACGCAAGTAGATTGATCATTCTCGTCACGTGGTAAACCCAAGAATGCAAATTGTGTATGCGTAGTGAATATATTGTATATATATTATATATAAAATGATCTACTTGCGTTTTTTATAGTGTGTATATCGTTATGTCCCCTATTTTCGCGATGTACTTTCGATTTCATATCGCTAAAATTTATTATCGAATATACTGAAAATATGAATTTTTTCAAATAATTTAATATACCAGTCGTGATATTTTAATCAATATAAACTAATTAGTGTAAACAAATACGGTATTTTAGAACATTTCGTCATTCGTGGTTGACAGTCCCTTTAAGTTATTTCGTCATTTTGAGTTGTAGTATGAGTTAGTAGTTTAGAATATTTGTAGTTTTTTTTATTTTGATTTAAAGTTATAATTTCGGAAACTTTAGTTTAACACCTTGAACTAGTGCATGGTCAGACACTTTCTTAGTAGACACGCGTGTATATTATACATAATGCAGATGTGTACTTTCATAATTATGGGGAATGTATCAAAACTACTTAACATTAATCCTAACTAATTACTGAGTGTATCATCTGTTCGCATCTAATTTCGCGTAATATAAATCGGATAGTGTTGCTTATATTGCAAATTCTATCTAAATGGTGACCATTGATGTTTGTTACAATAAAATATGGTTCCAATGCGATGCCTCTTATTTGTAGTTTGATAATAAGTTTGATAATGTAATGAACTCTTTCCTTATACAATAAATACACATGTCTTCTATATAAATTTAAAAAAAAACTAAGATTCTAATACGTTTGTTTGAACGTTATTAAAATACCATCAAACTTACGATTACTATTTCTTGCCATTATATTAATATTTTAGGGATATCAGTAATGCTCATAATTCTCGCTACCACTAATTATACTTAATACGAATAATAAAATGCATACCATTTTTAATGATTTTAAAATATAAAACTACTTATCTTGTTATTAAACATCATGTATTCAATGAAACCGCACTATGTTTTCTTTTACTCATATGGGGATTGAATCATAATCGAATTTTTGTTTTTAGTTTTTATAATTTTTTTACTCGTTTCATATAGTTAATTGATATGTTCCATACGTTGTTTGTATTACATGATTTAAAAGAGCTCTTAAATTCACGGTGTAAGCCACCAAAGCTTATTTTAGTGTTACTATTTTTGCGAATTGATGATCGAGGTTTACAAATATCGATATAATTCAACGGTTTTATTATACTGGACATTATTTTCAAACGTAAGATTTTAGTATGTCGATGCATTATTATTTACATGGAAGGAATGAGCCTTCCTAGTTGGTTAAACGAAAAAAAAACAATATTGCTGTTTTTCATATATTATTGTTTCTGTTTTGTCTTCCGATGCAATCTGCACATATTTCATAAACAGCCTTTGCTTTAAATTAACGCATTATACCAAGTAAGTGCTCGATTAACAGTTTGAATGACTTCTGCATATCGTGGCTTGTAAACAAGTAAGCGCTTGAATGTAATTTGCTCATTGCGGCAACCAATACCAATAAGGGATTTTTAAAACTTCCCTGTTGCATATGTATTGGAGGCCACCTAACAAACAAACATCCACACTAGCCTTAGCGCGAATTAATTACAAAAACTACTACATGGTTACTACGTTTACTGCTTTTGTTGTTACTTTATTGTCTGTTTTTGTATTGTAAATGGGAAGCAAATTCCGTTGTATTTATGTACCCTTTGTAAATATAGTGGTTTTGTAAGGCAATCAAGTAGATTGTGTCGCTCTCAATAAATTGATATATACGGATTTTGGTTGTGATACAATAACTTTAAACTTCGCTTTATTAATTGTCAAATGATTACGTGCATACAATGTTCACTATACGTTGGTTCTTTTGTATTCAATAGCTTAACCACAAAAGACGCTGTTATAATTTCCACATGACGCTATTGCACTGCAATTCAAATTAAGTTCAATAAAAGAAAAACATATTAATGCAAATCAGTGTATAACGTATCTGTTTTGTTTCGATAGACGCGAGCAGTCTTATATCACATGTTATTTCAACTGTGCTATAAATTTATGTTATAAATGTTGAATCTTTAGTTCATTATGTTATATAATAATTTATTATTGTCAACACATTTTATTTGAATATTATAACCATATGAATAAATACGCAATACTGTAATGCAATCAGACACGAAAACAAACAACATGAAATCCATCCAACACATCTAAAGTTCTTTATATGTTTTAGAAGTCAACGACATTCAAAGCATATAAGTTAGTGAAGTATCTCTATCTGTACAATTACATGTAGTTTTGTGTTGAAACATCATATAAGAAATATATAACAAAGAAAACAAGACATCTTCCAATGTTTATAGACAAAACAAGAATGTATACATTGTAATAACATATAAAAAAAGGCATAGAAAAGCAATCATATGTGCATGTATTATATGTGTTATTATTATATTATATTAAATGACACACTAGTCCTACATTCAATTTTATTTAAGTTACGGTACGCTAGAAAGAATATTTGTAAAAAGTTAAACAATAACTACAACAATCATCAAATTTAAATTCTAAGTTTTTGAGACAATAGCATTTTATCAGTATAACATAATTGCACATGAATAAAGTGTATAACTATATTAAAACAGCATATTGTGTTATAAAACTTTTGTTATATCGCAAATCGAATGGATGGGGTATGGGTTAAACGTTATTGATAATTCATAAACGTTCATAAAACAGTATTCCCTAAACATTGGACCTCTGTTGATTTAAATTTAAAAAAGAAGTGATTTATGCGTGGACTGAGTGTATTCTGCCCCTATCTGTAGGCCCGGCTTAACACCTTCGGACTGCTTAAAATAATGGTCTGATGAGAATAAATGAATGTATTTAAAGAATATAGACTTAAAGAGCGGATTAAGAGAATCTAAGGGATGCAATGTTTACGCGAACAAAAAAGGCGAAATAGTTTTTATATTTTGAAAATGAGTGTCATATATTTCAACGTGTATCGTTATTCAATATAACTCTTAACTATAATAGACTGATCTTCTGCATATGCATTTTCTGATTATCGTATGTTCATGTATGATCATGTGATGGTCATGCTATAACAAAAAAAATATATTTTGTTTAAATAGTTACATCATTATTTTGAATACGTTCTAGTTATAGAAAGGGACGTACGTTATTACTTATTATGCAATTATCTTAAAAAATCGCATGCACAAGTACCTTTCAAATTTTGAAACGTGTGACCGTATACTTAAACGCCTCATTGTCATTTCTGAAAAGTAATTTTAAAGTACAAATTATGTTATTTACACCGTTTTCGATCAAAGTTAATGTTGAATAATTTGTTATTTGATTACTGTCATTGTTCACTATATTTCACATAAACGACAGTATTTACATATTCTATGATAAACAATAAAATGGGTGTAAAGGCAATTCCTAAATATCAGATATATGAGACATGACTACAAAATCATTTGTCATGCAGTTAAGGTACACATCTTTAATCTGATTAGCACACCAGAGACGTGAGAACATATTTGGCTTGTGGTGACTACGGAAAGATAAATATTACCATCAAAGCGACTTAACAATCAGCATAGTATTATTCGATTGCATCTTTTCTTATAGAAATTTGGATGTAATTTTGCAGATGCCTTGTCAACGGGGTATCTGGTTATTGGATCCAGTATGACAAGTGATTCCAATGACAGGACCAACTTTCTCTCATATCCGCTTGAGACGCAAGCTGGAAACACTACCATTGACACAAACCGTGAATGGACGGCTAGTTACAGCACCTACTTACATCAGCCCATGAGCATCGACGTGGATTACGGTCGGAAACAGCTGTACATTTATAACCGCTACACAGCAACTCTTCAAAAACTAAACTTTAACCCCGAGGGCGCATACCCAAATTTGACATTAACGCTCCTGCATTCCGGACTGTCTAGAGGACAAGTGAAGATAGCTTCGGATTGGATTTCAAACAACCTCTACTGGACAGATCCAACGTTCAGATGGGTTGCAGTTCAGTCATTAAGAAACGATGGACATTACACAATTCTTGTTAACGATAATGTAGAGAAGCCTACTGGAATTGCCGTCGATCCTATTCACCAGTGAGTTGCTTTTTATTGAGTTGTTGTTTCGTGATATGAATTTAATTTAACACCACGTTAATCATACAATCTAGGTTTTATTGTTCAGTTTCCTCACCTTATAATTATTTAACGTACATAGAGCAAACAAGTATGTCATTTGATATGTTCAATCACTCAATATAAGTAAATTATAGAACTATATTTTTTAATACGGAATTTTTATTAAAGGAATATGTTTTGCCTAAGTGATGCGTATTCTTTCCAAACATATCTATTATACGTAAACGCCGTGTGTACAACTTATTGCTACACCGAACATATATCCGGCAACAAACCACAAATTATCATAGTTTTTCCTTTTGTCGCATTACCGAATACATTATTATTGGTATTACTATTATTATAATAAATACCATTACTTCCATCAAAATTAATATAAGAGTTACCATTATTATTTTAACATAATCTATTAGTACTACTACTACACACCTTTGGTACCCCCACCCCTCTCCACATTCCGCTATTTTTTTTTTTTTGCAAATCCCTATTTTGAATATTACCAGAAGTTTATACTTTACTCAATAATCTTGCTTTTTTGTAATATTGCCCTTATTGTAAATTTTGTATACTTGGGTGTAATAAACGATGTGTTCTGTTCTGTTCTATTCAAACATCTTAATTGAACAAATGAATTTATAATATAAGCATATTGCATATGTCCAGAACAGTGTGTTTGATTATTTTATCTCAATTTTAAAATTACTCCAAATAACTCGACACTATTTTCTTTCTTGCAAGAAACAATTATCTCTGTGGGTTGACAAGCTTTTGTAATGAGTATATATTCGTATATTCGTTCAGTAGTTCAAACATACACAACTGTATATTTGCACTGTAGATACTTATTCTGGAGCGATGTTGGGTCATTGCCGAAGATCGAGCGTTCCAGTCTTACCGGATTTGGCCGTAAAACCATAGTGTCTCAGGGCATAGCATATCCCATAGCACTTGCTGTCGACATTGCATCATCAAAGCTGTACTGGGTTGACACTATTCGTGACTCTGTTGAGCGATCAAATTTAGATGGTACAGAGCGTGTGATGATTAAAAGAATGTCGCACTCAACATTTTTGGACATACACGTATTTTCCGTACGCATTGCATTTTTGATAACTTAATATCCGAATTCGATAATCAAATAGCAGAATTATTCTAATTGATTAAAATAATATTTTAATAATTGAAATAATCAGGACTCTCACTACTGCTCTCAAGGTTTTAAAATGATATATTTATATAGAAATAATTTTAATTGGTACTGTTTTGTGAACGTTTATAATATGATATTATTTATTCTTAATTGAACGATGTTTCAGGACGTTGTTTTTACAACAGATATTGACCCCAACTTTGGCGGAGTAGTACGTCTATTTAACAAGGACACTGGCGTAGACGACAAAGGACACAACCTTTTCCATTCAACCAAGTTGGATTTTGATATTACATGCGTAACTTTTTATGCACCACTACCTACGACGACAGGTTTACCAATATTATCACCGCATTCATTGTTTACTGCTAATCACTTTGATTTCGTAAATTTGTGGATTGTATTATTCTCGGTTTCAATACATTATTTAATTATTGACCTCTTCTCCGTCCATATAGAATTTGTAATAGTTCTATATTATATATTACATTATCGGTTTGACATGCAAGGAAGATATTGTTAATGCCTCGAAGCAAACAACCCAATGATCACTTCCACATTATGAATACTTTTATAGTATACGTATGTTGTTCGAGACACTAGTAATGTATATGTTAATTTTTACTATTTAGACACGAATAAAGGCGACTTTTTTGTTTACATATCACTGTGCAAGCATTCCCTGTCAGAGCATATGTGTGAGCGAATCTACAGGACCTGTGTGTCTCTGCGCGGAGGGATTCTCGTTGAATTCAGATGGTCGCACCTGTTCTGGTAAAGTTGGACATATTTGCGAATCTTTACTTTATAAAACATATGGACGAACCGGACTCCGTATAGCACACGACAAATCACAAGATACATATGTCTTCTTTTACGAAACACAATCTTGATTAAAATGTCACAATCGTTGAAAAACGAATAATGTTGAATTGTTTCACAATTTTTCACGATATGTGTGTACGTATTAACTATAGAATTGAAGATGATTATGCATGTTTAGTAAGTTGTTTAATACTTACGGTAAGATTTGTTCACGGTTTTGCAGAGAAGACTGGTTCTCTTCATCGTGCCGTAGTCTGGGCTACAGCAACGACTTTGTGTGCTGCTGATATACGAGGGATTCACGACGAAAGTGCATACATAACGTCTAACAAGACTTGTTTCTCTAATGTTGGATCAAACATAAATTGGATAACAGTCGGTATGAGGCAAATTATATTGAACATGTTCCGAAAGACTATTTTAAAACTGAAGTACTTAACTAAATGGTGGATTTTATATGTGTTAGCGAATAAATGGAATGTTTCCAAACATTACTGTATATACAATGGGATTTAAACATGTCATATTGCATTTTCTTTTCACGTAGAATCTTACGATCGAAAGATAATCTTTGCGGACGGCAGTGACATCTTTGCGATGACATTGGATGGGGTTCATACAAAGCAACGTATTACATCAGCAACGGAGACAGTGACCGGTATTTGTTAATAAATTAAAATGCAAAAGGACAGAAACAATTTTTTTAGTATGTAAATGTAAAAGTAATTTTAAATGGTTAAGAATTGTGAAAGTTAAATGTTAATGACATGGCCTTAAGGAAAATATATTTATTGACTCAACAGACAAGATATACCACAACTATTTAAAAAGACTAGATATAAGAGCAAGGTTTAACTTTCAATCAGGCCTCGCAGTAGATTGGGGAGACAAGAACGTTTACTGGTGCCAAGGACAACAATCTGGAACTGGGAAAATAAATATTTTCTCTCAAACAACTGCAAACGTACATACGCNAAAACAAACACCAACTAATTGTTCTGGCACCGTTACAGCTTGCTACCAAACCGCAGTATATCGAGCGTGATTAAATGAATTGAATCGTTGATCGTGTCACGGTACTATGCCTATCAATTTCGCAGTTTTAAAACTTGCGTATTGAGACGTTTAGACGTAAACAACTGTATATCGATATAACAAACAAAGCTAGTGTCGATTTTTCGGGTGAGAAATTTGTTATTTTGTATAAAAAACATTTCAGCATTTTCTTTTTAGTTTGTATTTTACTTACATGCAATAAATATCTGATTATCACGACAAGGATTGACGAATAAAGTACTCAAGGATTTACTCTGTATGCTCACGCTAACACACTCAAATTAGTAACTGTATGTTTAAGTTCATGACGTCATTTTGAGTTGTAGTATGAGTTAGTAGTTTGGAAAAATTGTATTTTTTTTTATTTGACAGTTGACTTAACTTGTTTGTTTGAAACTTTGATTTAGTACATGTTCAGCCACTTTCTTAGTAGATTAACACGCGTGTATATTATACTAAATGCAAATGTTTGTTTTTTTCATAATTATTGGGAAATTGTTGACATTATTTTGAATCAAGCCTAACTAATTACTGAGTGTATCATCAGTTCGCATATCATTTGAGGTTATGTAGGTCACATTTTGATTCTTATATATGTCGTCTATATAAATACTTTAAGAAATAAGATTTAATACGTTTATTTTAACGTTATTAAAATATCATCACACTAACGATTATTTTTTCTGGTCATTTTTACATTATTTTTGGGATAGCAGTAATGCTTATTATTCTCACTGCCACGTATTATACTAAATGCGAATTATAAAATGTAACCATTTTAAATGATTTTAAAATATAAAGCTATTCGTCTTGTTATAAAGCATCATTGCTACCATGGTCTTCAGTGAAACCACACTATCTTTTTAAGTGATATGTGGATTGAATCAGAATAAAAAAAAACAAGATTGCCGCTGACATATTTCTTGTTTTTGTTTTAGTAATTTATGACTCGTTACATATAGTTAATTGATATATTCTATACGTTGTGTGTTATGAATGATTTAAAAAAGCTCTTAATTGCACGTTTTACGCCAGAAAAGCACACAATAGCGTAATTTTGCTGCGAATGATGATACATGTTTACAAATATCGATATCATGCTTATTATACCGGACATTATTTTCAAACGTAATATTGCAAAACAAAACAAAAAGAACAACATATTTTACACATCAAATTAAAAACCCTGCTGAAACCTTCAAAACTCAAACTAAATCGCAAAACCATCTTGAAGAAAACGAATTTAATTGGAAACAAATATTTATCATGCAATATAAATCAACTACGGATAGCACAATGAGAAATTTTCAATATAAATACATCTGGAGAATCATAGCTACAAAAACAAAACATCATTTTAATTGCAACTTATCCAACACAAATCTATGTGATATGTGCAATGAACATACTGAAACAATAGAACTGCTTTTTAGGGATTGTAAACATATTCAAACTCTATGGAATCAATTGACAACCTTTCTAGAGAAAAAACAGTTACATAAAATAAGGGGTAAATACCTTCAAAATACCAGAGGTTAATAACGCTGTGAATAACATTATTATATTAATGAAATATTTCATATTCATCTTGAAATACAGAAAACAAACACCTATAATGAACTGTTTTATCAATTATTTAAAACTTCAGATTCAAATTGAAAAAGAAATAGCCCTCAACAATAATACACTTCACATGTTTTAAAATAAATGGAAACACATTACATTTTCATAAACAAGTCCAGTTTTGTTTTCTACCCACCTTCTGCAACTCATCTTTATTTATAATTATTCTGTTTAAAACAAACACCTATGAATAACAAACAAAGAAAACAATACATATCAACTTTTTTTTAAACTAAAGGAAAACCACACGGTTAAAAAGTATATATAAGCATATCGTGTATAACATGTGTGAACAATATTGCTGCTACATGGTATTACTTTGTTTTGTGATCATATATATGTATAAATTGTTTGTCTTATATTATATTTAAAAAAAGATTGTATTTTGTCGATGGATAATTGTTTTCATGAACATAATTGCTTTTTCTACTTGGTGATGCAAAGAAAAAACAATATTGATGTATATATTAAAGTTATTTTCAAATGTTATTTTGTTTTCATTCTAACTGTTTTTTAACGGTGGTATATTCAATACGCAAATAAATGTCAAGTTTTTATTTTATCATTTTTTTTTTTGTCCTCCATATTCATGAACAACCTTTTCTATTAATTAACGCATTATGCCAAGTTTGTGCTCGATTAACAGTGTGAATGACATCGGCTCATCGTGGTTGGTAAACAAGTAAGCAATTGAATGCAATCTGCTCATTTGCGCCAACCAATACCAATAAGGGATTTTTAACACTTCCCTGATGCATATGTAATTGAAGCCACATAACAAACAAACATTCACACTAGTCTTAGCGCAAATTCATTACAATTGTTAGTACAACATGGTTACTACGTGTGCTGCTGGTTACACGGCCTTAATGTTACGTTACTTTATTGCCTATTATTGTATTGTAACCGTGAAGCGAATTCCGATGTATTGATGTACCCTTTGTAAATATAATGGATTTGTAAGGCAATCAGGTAGATTGTGTTGCTCTATATAAATTGATATATACGGATTTGGTTTGTGATAAAATAACTTTAAACTTTTCCCAATGTACTGTTAAATGATTAAGAGCATTTAATCTAAAATCACAAACATCACCAAGTTCCCTTTTCATACAATGTTCACTATACGTTGGTTCTTTGGTATTCAATAGCTGAACCACACAAGATGCTGATATTATTGCAGATGAATTTAAACAGTTAACGATAAAATTATGTAAGAAAATAGTTACAACACTTAAAACTCAAAAATGAACAATAAATTTGTCAAAAAACACTTCCTTGTAAATATCCACACGACGCTATCGCACTACAATTTAAATTAATTATCGATACAAGAAAGTCATATTAATGTATATCAGTTTATTACGTTTCTATCTTGTTTTGATAGCCTTGAGCAGTCTTATATTACATATCATTTCAACTGTGCAGTGATAAAATGTTATAAATGTTGAATCTTTAGTGCATTACGTAATATAATTGTTTAGTTTTGTCAACACATTTTATTTGAATATTATTACCGTATGAATTATAATGTATACTGTAATGCAATCAGGCACGAACACAAACAACATGCAATCCATCAAACCCATCTGAAGTTCTCTATATATATAAGAAGTCAACCACATACAAATCATATAAGTTAGTGAAGTATCTCTACCTTTACAATTACATGTAGTTTTGGTGTTGAAACAACATATAAGACATATATAGCAAAGATAAAAGACATCTTCCAATGTTATAGACAAAACAAGAATGTATACATTGTAATAACAGATGAAAAATGCATAGAGAATAAATAATATGTGCATATATTATATGTATTATTATTATATATTATTATTTGATATTTAATGACACACGGGTCCTACATTTAAGTTTATTAAGCAATTGTACGCTTAAAATAGAATTTGTAAAAAGGTATAAAAAATTGAAGCAATCATCAAATTAAATCCAATATAAGTTTGTGAGGCAATAACATTTTATCATTATAACATAATGTCACATGAATAAAGTGTATGACTATATTAAAACACCATATTGTGTTATAAAACGTTAGCATGAGAACATAAACTATGTTGAACACTATAACCGAGTTATACAAATAAGGAATTGAAATTGATGTACTTGTTTAATTTTTAAACGTCGTAAACAATTGTCTATCATAATCGGTATAACACAAAAAAAAAAATATATAATACCATCGTCATGCAAGATATACAAGCAAAATGGGCAGACTTACAGTATTATCGTTAGTTAAGATTAGATACAAAACACATATGGCAACGATTTTAATTACACATTATTAAACTGTTACGAAATGTACACGAACTGAAATACAAAGAAAGGTCTTTTTTTTAAATATGCACGTGCATTACATTGCTTTATTCATGATATGTTTGTTTAATATATTTTTTATTTTTTTTATTATTATTATATTCGCAAAAATCGTTTACGGACAGTAACCTCGACTGAAGTATTTTTTATTCAAAAGATATGTCACGCTACAGAGATTTTTGCATTAACATTAAAGCGCAATAAAATAGTTGGTGCGTGGCATATTGCATATATACGAGCTCGCGTCAACAGTCTATATATATAACAATGAGGGTGGTGTAAAAAACCCATATTCACCAAATCAGATGAACACGGACAAAAAAATCAAATTTCTCTTTTGAACATTACATTTGGAGACTAAACGTATTAACATATAACGTGTAATATGATCACATGTTTTGATGTCAAATTAAGTGACGAGAAGACGGGTTAACTTGAACAACTGCATGAAACGAGTGTTGAACTTAATCGTATTGTCTGTAAGCAACTACGTACTTCAAACCGTCTGAACGAGTACACAATTCTCTTTTTATCTTCCTATTTAGGCTGATGAATCATGTATTTCTCAAATCGAATGGATGGGGTATAGGTTAAACGTTATTGATAATTCATAAACGTTCATAAAACTGTATTCCCTAAACAATGGAGCTCTGTTGATTTAAATTTAAAAAAGAAACGATGTATGCGTTGATTGATTGTATTCTGCCCATATCTGTAGGCCCGGCTTAACACCTTCGGACTGCTTAAACTAATGGTCTGATGAGAATAAATGAATGTATTTGAAGAACATAGACTCAAAGAGTGGATAAAGAGAGTCTAAGAGATGCAATGTTTACGCGGACAAAAATGCTGAAATAGTTAACTATAATAGATTGCTTTTCTGCATATGCATTTTCTAATTATCGTATGTTCATGTATGATCATTTGANTCACTTCCACATAATGAATATTTTAGTTGAAATCCAGTCGAACATCAAGTATACGTATGCTGTTCGAGATACTAGTAATGTATATGATAATGTTTACTATTAAGGCGTCTTACATTTACAACAAATAAAGGCGACGTTCTTTGTTACAGATCACTGTGCAAGCAGTCCCTGTCAGAGCATATGTGTGAGCGAATCTACAGGACCTGTGTGTCTCTGCGCGGAGGGATTCGCGTTGAATTCAGATGGTCGAACGTGTTCTGGTAAAGTTGGCCATACGTTCGAATCTTTACTTTATAAAACTCATTAACAAACCGGCGTTCTTATAGCACACGACCAATCACAAGATACATGTGTCTACTTTTACGAAACACAAGCATGATTAAAATGAGTCCCAATCGTTGAAGAACGAATAATGTTGAATTGTTTCACAATTATTAACTTTATGTATGTACGCATTACTTATAGATTGACGATAATTATGAATGTTTAGTTAGTTTTTTAATACAAACGGTAAGAGGTGTTCACGGGTTTGCAGAATCTACTGGTTCTCTTCATCGTGCCTTAATCTGGGCGACATCAACGACTGTTTGTGCTGCTGATATACGAGGGATTCACGACGAAAGTGAATACTTAACATCTAACAAGACCTGTTTCTCTAATGTTGGATCAAACATTAATTGGATAACAGTCGGTATGAGACAGATAGATTATCTTAAAACTGAAGAAATTAACCAAAATGGTTGATACAATGGTATTTTGTTGTATGGCATTAATGTCTTACGATTCAAAATATAAGACTTAAGCTACTTTAACCATTAACCTTGAATTTTAATTGATATGTGTTAGAGAATTATTGGACGACTGTTTCCCAAAAATGCTGTATATACAACTGGTTTTAAGGATTTAATAATGTGTTATCTTGTAATGTAGATTCTTTGGATCGAAAGATAATCTTTGCGGACGGCAGTGACATTTTCACGATGACATTGGACGGAGCTCATACAAAGCAACGTATTACATCAGCAACGGAAACAGTGACTGGTATTTTGTTTTTAATACACATTTTCTATCTATATTTATTTAAAAGTAAACTAGACTAGTTTATACATGTGAAAGTTTAGATCATTATGATATTGTTATTAATTATATTGCTCATTAAGCATGCAGAAAAAATATATTTATTGACATAATATACTAGATATAACAGTACAGTTTAACTTTTCAATCAGGTCTCGCAGTAGATTGGGGAGACAAGAACGTTTATTGGTGCCAAGGACAACAATCTGGCACTTGGAAAATAAATATCTTCTCTCAAACAACTGCAAACACGCATACGCTCATTTCAAGCGGGTTGGACAATCCAAAGGCACTGAACATTCTTCCGTTGCTAAGGTAATGAACGTATAAACACATGCGTACAACGATGTAAAAATAGCATCATGGTGAGTTTGTCGGCAAGGATAGCACACTAAATAGGCACACCAACTTAACAAACAAACAGACTGAATACTTAAAACAGTTGACTTAGGCAAACAAAGTACGTTTCAAAATTTATATAAAACATTAGCACTTAGAAAATCTGTATTTGGTAATTATGGAAGTTAGTACCTGTTTTAGTACAATGATATGGATAAATGGGAGATTGGGAGGATATCAGATCAAGAAAGCCAATGTGCGTGGAACCGATATTCAGACGATTGTAAGCTGGATGTACTTGTCCGAACCCCGAGACCTAACTGTGGATGCATCTACCCAAAGGTTCGTATATGATTTACTTGTCTTTATATATTAACTATGCAATTTAGTAAATGCGTTTTTAATGACATGTATTAATTAAACAATTACATATTACTTCAATGCATCGCTTTTTTTTATCATCGTTTATATAGTCTGTCATAGACTAATTAACTGATGATTCACTCATTTGTTGTTAGAATCGTTCATTTGAACTAGATCATTTGTCTCAAAATTTGTCATAATAATATAAAAGTTTCTTATTATATTTACAGACTGTATTTCATTGACGGAAGCAATTTAAAATCAGTGCAGTTAGATGGTACTAAACTGACAGCAGTAGAAGTTGGAGCTGCTAACTCAATTTTGCCTCTTAAACTTCATTCATACAAGGTGATTTTAAGTGTTTATATTGCATCTTACGAGCGCCCTTATGCCCACAATATATACATTATAGTCATGGCTTAAGGTTATGAGGGACAATTGTAACTCGTAAATGTAATGGAAAACAATCATGATTAACAACAATTGCAGCATATGACAACATAGTATAGTTCCTTTATTTATAATATTAAACTAGTCACACATTTTAATATTTACTTATTTACATGTAGCCATAGCCATGATATGTGCAAATAAACTGTGTTTATCGGCGCAGTTGATTTCTCTAATGAAAACCCGTCATATTGCCTCTCACACATTTTGATTTCCAGAATCACCTTCTTGTGGCTGACGCATCCAGGCTGGATGTTGTGTCTCTTACAGATTCAGGAAGCGCAACTTACACTCTTAATACTCTTGTAGCAGTTACTGATATAAGTGTTCTCGATATCACCGAACAGCCAAAAGAGAACGGTAAATTACTTTGTAAATGATGTTTCCTATTTTTTTGCTTTATATTTTACTAAAATTGTGCACTTTTATAATGCACCTTATGTTGGTCGTACATTGTTAAATAGACTCCATTTTGTTAAGTTATATTTTTATTTTACTTATTGCATTAACGAAATTTCACACTATATAGCAGGCGGTAAAATCAATTTTGAAATATATTCGCATGTTTTATTTTCAAAGGTCCTTGCGATAATGACAATGGAGAATGTGAGCATATCTGTATTCCACTTGGTCGAAACAGAATATGTCAGTGTAGCTATGGTTTCGTTCTTGAAACCAACAAGGAAACATGTTCATCAGGTACTTGGTCATATCAGTTTTCCGTCAATTTTTTTACCAGTCCGTTAATGAGAAAACGGAACTCATAAATCAAGATAAGTATGGTATTCTTACAGTTTAGGGACTTTAAGGAACCCGTGATATTGATAAATGTGTGACAAAGTTGAGTAACATTTTCTTGTATTTCAGTCAATAACGGATTTAATAAACTTCTGGTCATAATCTGATGTATTCAACTATTATTTTTCAACATGAAGCATATTATGTTAGATTTATATGCTCATGTTCAACCATGTGTTACAAAGACCCTTTGTTATTGCAGAATCACTGTCGGACAACTTCATGTATGTTTCGGATTGGACCCATGATAAAGTATATCAAGTTTCCCTTACAAATAACGCTGTAAACGCCCTTGATAGTTCGACCGTTAATGACCCAACTGGTGTACTCTACAATTCAATTACGAAACGAATCATATGGGGTGATACAACATCGAAATATATTCAGTCAGCTCATGTCAACGGTACGGGATATTCAGTGTTAGTGGATGTCGGTAAGTACATGGTTTTAACACATAAACAAAATGTAGAAATATTTCTTTGCTAGAACAAATTGGTTTGCATAGCTGTCGTTTCTGCAATAGTGTTTATATATTTTGATATTAATGACCAGACTTCGACCCGATTTTTTATCTGATATTCATTTCAAGAACTGACCGGTGTAAGAAATGACAGTAGAAAAAATCATTTTCAGTTTGAAAAAAAAAATATGTTACAGAAAGTTTGAAAATTGCCTATTCGTAAAACCGTGAACAGGTCTGTTTTAGTGAATACAAGTGAATCGTATACATATATCTCTATTTTTGTTGTCATAATGTTTTTCCAGTCATGAAAACGTATAGTTGTTTAAAATACATTAAGAAAATGAAACGATAAGACATTGACAAATCTAATTGAAAGTCAGGTTATACGCATGAGGTCATTTAATAAAAATTGCAAGAAATGGGCTCTCGAGCCCACAATCTTGTTCCATAAATATGTTTCATACATTGAACTATAAAACTGACTTACCATATAGTTTTTCCCTATTGAAAACAAAAGAACATTCATGTATTGTTCTCCATACAGTTTACCAGTTGCAAAAACGTATTTTCCTCTTACTTTATTTTTGCACTTTGTTGTTTTAGATGATTTTAAAATAAATTGATTTTGTTATGCAAATCTCTGCAATTTTTGCCAATGATATATTAATTTATATTTTGCCAACTCAATATGTGATTCGAATATAGCAACTGATTAGTTTTTCATGGTAGGAATTCAGTCACAATAGCAAATGTGTAGCTTATTAAGGATCTATCTAATTTTTTTTATGGTTTTAATTTATTGATTTCTTTAGTAAATAAATTTGTTAAAAACACGGATCAATCGATATAAATAATGTCTGTGTTATTGATTTGCAATTATTTTACATGAAACCATCCGCTCCTCTTATTGCATAACTATAATGTGTCTATGTCTTTTTCGACAGGGGCGTATGGCGCACACCCCGACCGGCTGGCTCTTGACTACAGTACGGGGAACATTTACTACACTGCTGTGGGTCAGTTGCTGTCAGGTTTCACTGGAGTAGGAGTTGTGTCTCCGAATGGTCTCCATAGAAAATTGATCTCACAAGGTGTGAAACCGAGGGCAATTGCACTTGACTCTGCTAAAGGGTACGTAAACGTATACAAAAAAATAATCGACAAACAGATAGTCGTAACAGATGTATGAATACGTCCTTAATTTGAAGTTTCACAAAAAAATGTACGGACATTGAAACTCCTTACAAATTATCCGGAAACGAATCTTCCCAATACCCTCTAGTTATTTAGGTAAGGCGGATGAGTTCTTAGCTATACAATACAGAAACATACAAAACACACAACATGAAACATAATTCTGATGAACGGTCTATGCAAAGTATAAGGAGTTTAAATCTGTAAAAAGGGGTGCTGAACCTTACACTTAGCATATAATTTATCGAAACACAAGTGTAAATAAACATTCAATTAGTCAATGGATATTATTTACAAGATCAACATTATTCCGAAGCCATGAAGCCCGATGAAATGAAGTAAGTATCTGAAAAATCTCTTCCTGCTAAAAAGATTTCAGAAATTGGCATCACATAGTCAAAATATCAGATCATGTAAATGCATCTCAAAAACAA
>VMBQ01009874.1:19554-29928 GCA_007657795.1 Dreissena rostriformis | reverse complement strand
TGTATTTGGGGCCAGTTGGGTTAAGGTCATTGTTACTACAAACAGAAAAACGATTTACGCTCAAAAACGGTGCTGTTGTTTAGCTAGCTAATATGACAACCTCGCTTGCAAAGTTAATTTAATTCAAATAAATTAATTGGTAAAAATTTGAAAATCTAGTGTCTTTTTTATGGTCACATTTCTTGTAATAAGTTGTAAGGGGACATCTCGTGTTGATGCAAACAACCTAACAACAAAGAAACCTAAAGTAGTATGATATTTAGTGTAAGCAACAGACACCTTTTTTTTGTCCAAACATGTATCGTGCATATGTGTGAGTCGGGGGTGGGCGGCATCCATGTCTGTGACACATCCAGTTAAAACCAAAATCTCATTTTCTAATATAAAAATGACAGTTGAATGAAACAATGCCTGACTCTAATTGTCTTCAAGCTCACAGACAACTAGAGCATTCGGCGAAGTCGGCGGTGGTTTTGAGGCTTACGTCGCTGACGTCAACGGAACCAGAAACGGAACTTCCGTTCAAGAGTACCACGTGGTCAGTGAAGGAAGTGACGTGTCGTCCACGAAAGCACCGAATGGGACGACACTGGCAGCCCAAGTTACCGAATCTACTACCAGAAAACCCAATATTAAAGATTCATATCCGCATCCAGACGAGGATATCAGTGAGGTTAGTTGAACATTCCACAAAATATATTTCTTATTTAATATTCTGTACAATAACTGAACAGACAAACCTGAGAACAGCGGTCAGTCAAGGAAAATGACCGGTGACCGTTGTTTTCAAGTGACCACTGTTTAGATGGTTGGTCAGTTGGTAGTATTACCAGGTCGTTACCCACACAGTCGTGGGTATTAAACTTGTATTAACATCTCAGTTTTATCCTCTGACACTAAAATAAAGTCAGACGAGTCCGTTGTTGTTTTTTTAGTGTTTGATTATAAATGACGCATGATTCTATAATACTTTCTAAGGTTAGGTAATTCCATTTATGTGCTTTCAGTTGGTTAAGGACTACCTAACGGAAACGACCGCTCTACTCCGACTATTGATGAACAAGTCACGTGATGAAGCAGACGACATCGCTCGAGAGTTGCTGGAGTTGGAGAAGAGAATTTCATTGGTACAATATCCTTAGTTTTATTTCAGTCCGCCTCGTTAAAATTACATGCATTTTTACTCAAATTGTTTGTGTATCAGTCTACACGCAAATTAAGCGAATTTAACAGGTTTTATGATTTTTAGAAATTCAATAGTTAACATCAAGAATGATTAAACTTTGTTGGTGAAACGTATCATCTTTATCTAATCATGTTTTAACGCATTTTTATTTCTATTAATTCAAATATGTCAAGGTAGTTTCCAATCACTTGAGATTCTATTTGATAATTCAACATTTAAGCGGAAATGCGCGGTTTCCGAGTACCTTCGAGCTATCTTTAATTTCTCATGTGTTTTCCAGGCCCATGACATTGATCTTCATGTTCATAACCGCACACAGGCTTACAACTCCATGAGGCTCAGAGACCTTGAAAACAAGTGTAACGTGGTAAGTGACCTTGAAAACAAGTGTTATGTGGTAAGTGGCCTTGAAAACAAGTGTAACGTGGTAAGTGATCTTGAAAACAAGTGTAACGTGGTAAGTGACCTTGAAAACAAGTGTTATGTGGTTAGTAACCTTTAATACAAGTGAAACGTGGTAAGTGATCTTGAAAACAAGTGTAACGTGGTAAGTGACCTTGAAAACAAGTGTAACGTGGTAAGTGATCTTGAAAACAAATGTCACGTGGTAAGTGACCTTGTTAACAATGTTTACGTTGTTAGTGACCTTGAAAACAGTTGTAACATTGTAAGTGACCTTGAAAACAAGTGAAACGTGGTGAGTGACCTTGAAATCAAGTGTAACGTATTAAGTGACATTGAAAACAAGTGTTACGTTGTAAGTGACCTTGAAAACAAGTGTTACGTGGTTAGTAAGAGACGATTTCAAAGATCACACCAATCATGCTTTTGTGGAAAAAAACTTTAGATTAATATTATCATGATAAAAACAAAATAAATGATAATGTCCTTTATGAGTTGCCGAAAAAATACGAATTTCATAGTATTTTGAAATTAGTGAAGTGAATAAGACAATTCAGATCAATATAATCATATAAAGGCAAGAGCATGTTAAAATGGTAAAATTTGAATATGCGTATTACAGGGGCATATTTAACATTACAACACGAAGATATACCTTTGTAACACTCAAATAGCGATATGAAAAACATTATAAATGTATATCTTTATAATATTATGGATATTCTCGAGTTCATCCATTCACAGATCAACTGGCCCGTCTACCTGAACGGTTTGCTGACGACCGGAAGTGAGGTTGTGCGCGTGGTCACCATGGAAACGGAAGTTGTGGTGCTGCACGAGGAGTCTCTGGAACGTGTGTGCGTCATCGTGGCGGAGTACAGCAAAAACGAGACGGCGAAGAGGTAGGTGCACCATACATAACGTCTTAGCGTTTAAATTTAAAGAACCGAACAGAACAGACATTTTACTATCGTCTGAATACGTACAACTTTTGAATAAAGTATCGTTACGTGTCAATATACAGTCAAGTTACCATTACCGGATCAGTAGCGTAATAAAGTTGTTCTGGTAAAAAGCAATACATGTTTTGAGAGTTATTTTACACCAGTTTGATAAAATATTACCTTTGCTTACCGTTTCAGCACTAAGCATTATTTTTAAACGCAGGCAATATGTATTTGTGATACCTTTTCTGCGCCGCAGAATTTATGCATGAACGGATCAGTTGTAGCCATAACGGATCACGTTACCGAAACCACTCAGGAGGGCTTCTAACACGCTATTTGACATGACCTGTGCTGTTTACAATGACAAAGTTACATCGCCAGTTAGTATTTAATGTTTTGAATATATAAATAATATTCATTTTTTTGTGTTATTTATTTTTTCTATATGTGATCGTGTATCTACACTTTACGCATGGTTCTCTTGTGTGAATTATCTGTTGAAAATCTTAAATAGAACCAACAGATATGTGCATATTATAAACCATGTAAATTATTCGAATCATATCTAATCATCGATATTGAACATGGAACATAAATAAAACATTAAGATTGAGACCCTTTTCTTGTAAGAATCAGCCAGATTTGCATATATTTTAATATAATATATTATCAGTACGCATATTATCACGATTGATCCGTTATTGCCCTAATTCTTCAATTGATTAAAGGTGTTGCAAAATCCTAATCACTGATCAAAACTGAAATGGTCTTTTGCAGGCAGAAAGACTACTAAATGGCATTTAAATTAACGCGTAAACTTCTTACTTTCCAACAGAGTTATAGCATGTGGCCGCGAAAAATGTTCAACCTCGTTTTGCAAAGGAGACGGAAGTAAACAGAGTCGTATGTACATGTCAGCAAAACATACCGAAATGTTTGACAAAGAAAGGTTCCGATTACGACTCAATCAATGCGTTTAAAGAACACGCACTGAAGATGCTGTATGCAAAATATCATCTAAGAATCTCAACTATAAATCGCGATACGCATTCTTGAACATCAAAGTGATCCGCTATGGGTAATGATCCGGTAATGGTTTCTTGACTGTACTACATGAATAATGTACAACAAATTGTAATACAAAAAAGGAAAGTAGCGGATACATTTCTAAACAAAATACGGCGCAAAAAAAGTGATTTAAAGCTGTAGACTAATTTCCAACACATTAAGGATAAAATATCGCTTTTCATTTACTTTGGTATAATATACTTTCTTCATTAAATACATTCGAAACAAAATAAATTGAAAATTGTGCAAAAAGATTAATTTCTACTTTGAAAGGTAGTATAACTATTTGTTTTCATTAACGGTGGTGTTCATAATAAAAGTTTGTGTGGTTTAAGCTCCCTTACATACATAATCAATTTCAGATTTACATGTTATGGAAATATAAAGGATTACAATCGTTTTTCATATGACGCTGTCAGACACTGTGTCTGATTCCAGGTTAAACAGACAATATGTCTGACAGTCTGACAGGTCCTTTCTAGGTTTTGCGGAGTCTCTTAGTGCTGAAAAAGGAAAAGGAAATAAACACATTTATATATACCTGTTTAGTGAAGACCACACCAGTCCCATGACATGACGCTTAACTCTACGTTTACGTCACATGAAGGAAAAGGGTCTGTCCGTACTTGGAACCCTACTATACTAGTTACGATGCCAGTGTAAACATACTTTAAATTCAGTATACATCGTCACTGAAATTATCAATAAGGATAAAGTCCTTTCACCGAACATATGAACCTCGATCTATAAAAACAGGGTTTAATCCATGGACGACACTTTACGCACATGCATTAAGCCCCGTTTTCCCATAGCTTGGCCCTTATGTACTTACTTGAACGTTCACCCAACTTTCCAGCACGCTACAGACGTACGTTCTGCTCGCACTAGCCAGGTCCATGAAGCCCTACTTCGACCTGAGTACATTCGAACCTGATATAGGCCACGATGAGGGTAAGAAAATCAAAGCACTGGGTGGATCAAATAGGACAGAAGGTTGTTTTAAGCATTTCAAATTATGTCTTGTTATTTGATTATTTGTAAGTTGATGACTTATGTTTTTACACAAATTATTTGTGTCGTTTTAGGGGTCGTTATTTTATTGTTCGTGTTGTATTGTTTGTATTCACTTACCAATTGAGCAGATGCTACTTACGAATGCCTCAGTATGACTTTATATTTAAGCAATACAAATAGCTCATCCTTGTATAGTCCAATCGATGTACATGGGCACACTACCAAAAACAATTCGGTCAATTCGTGGACTTCAGAATAATGTATATATGCTGTGCGTGAGTCAGCAAATATTACCGGCGCTATTTCTGTAAACGTTCTTTTAACTTCGTACTTGAAAAGATTAATTATGGTTTGTCCCGTATTCAATCACACTCACACTTTAGACTTAAACAACACAAAGACGAAAAATATATGTCTGTTCCCAAAGATCGCGTAGACTTGCTCATAGTATCGTTTATGATTGAGAGAACTTAAAAGAAGTACGAGCTTCTGTATATATATTACAATTGGCTTTGTGCTAAAAACACATCTCAACAACGCAAAATAATCACAAACAAGCATGATTAAAACTGGGTTCACTATTTTGTAACCGTTGAACGCAAAGCAGAATTGAGTGTTTAAACCGGTTTTATAATGCCCACACTTGAGCCCTTTAATGAACAATTGGTCCATATTTCGTCTATTAATCCATACTAAGCACATAAGTCTTCCATTCATCCACGCTTATCCAAATAGTTGTCAATTCGTCCACACGTCTTCCATAAGGCGTCCATACGTCCATTCTTAGCACATGATTCGTCATAATTTGTCCATTCATACAGACTTAGCCCAAGATGAGTCCATTTGTGCACACTTAGTCATAATTCGTCAATTCGTCCACATTTAACCCATAATTCGTCCATTCGTCCACACTTCTCACATAACTTGTCCAATTGTTCACATGAAGCCCAAAATGTGTCCATCAGGACAGGTTTTCATAAAGGCTCATTGGCAATCAGTGCATAAATCGTTTACGTTTGAGCTTTTACTTTACGTGAATTCTTGTTTTACCTATTTTTCCAGAGATTGAGAAGGACGGTGAGCACTGGCGACGCTGCACGTTCTACACGAACAGGGCCCTGGGCCTCGCGACTGGGGCCATCTACGTCAACGCGACGTCACTGGAATCCACGTTCGAGCAGGTGAGCTTTAGCTGATAGCTTAGTCGGGCTAAATTGGTCGTTGTCGGCTCAGGTACTACTTAAAAATACCCCGAGTACTCTTTAGTATACTACGATGTACCCCGGGTACGGCAAATAGGCTAAAAGGCAACCGGCCATACTCCGGTGTACTTTTAAGTATATTTTCCGTACCCCGGATACTTTGTATATATTAAGTGGAGCATGACTTATTAATGTGTGATTTGCTTTAAATATCGTAAACATTACCCGTATATAAAATATATAATGTTGACTTGAATGTTTCTTCAATTGTCAATTGTAGATTCGCTCTTTACTATGTTAGTATATTTACTATGCACCATCGTCGGAACCCAGGTTCACTCAAATACACTTTGCTTCTTCATTGATATTATATGGTGATAACGGAACATTTACGTGGAATGTTTACGTCGGTTCTGACGATGACTATGCATGTACCGGAGCTGTTATTGTTATGACCCCATAATAAAACGTATTTTAAGCATAATTATATATATTTATACCATTTTTGAGTATTTGTAGCTTCTTGTGTAACATTTTATTTTCTTATTCTTGTTTGTAGTACCAGCAGAACATTATACTTACTTACTCATTTATTCATCCTCTTTTCTTTGTGTATACACGCATATTTTCTCATTTGCATTTACATTTGTTTATTATCACTACGCGGATACCAATTATGTTATTAATAATAAAAAATAAGTTGAAACACGTGTACTTGAACAAACCATTCAACAGTACTGTCAATATGTAATTATACAAAGTTGAAAATAGTCATAAAGAGTTGTATGAGTGACCATTGCAGTGAAGATGACATATATAACCATATATTTTACACGTTTGTCTCAATGCAAATAGATGTAAGCAAATGAATCATCTATATTTGTACAAACTTAAATACACGAGAAACGATCAAATTTATCAATGTGTTGTGAAACACCATTTTTATGTCATAAACATTATAGCACAGTGCTCTAGAAGGCGCGACAAAGTCTGTCATCTTGCTTCTTGTTTAACTTGTATGTTATTTTCTTGTAATAATTCAAAGGCGGACGAACGGATTCTAAAGGTTTGTATGTAAAGGAAGCAATAGATACCTGCTAGGATATTGCCGCTTTATTCCCCACTGTGTACATTTGTATATGATTAAGGCTGATTTATACATTATTGAAATCCATTGGACTGGTTATGGAAATCGATTGGACTGATATTTTATTATTACTTTTTTCCTCTTTTTATACATTTTGAATACCTTTCATTTATTTATTTTTGGAGGGGGGGGGCATGTTAATAAAAAGGTATATAATTATGAGTGTCGTATCAATAAAAATGACATTTTGTATCATGTAGATGTTCTTAATACACAATGCTTACCATACATATAAGTTTGTATTTCATTGAGTGCCTTTGTGTTGACCCGTGTATATAGAGCCTGAATTCCCCAAATCTGCATTCAACTGCAAGTGATACATGCACACTGTAGATACATCCACGTTTGGTGTTAATGGGACTTGTTGGGAGTACTTTTATAGGAATGTCTGTTATTGAATTCTTTTATTAAATCATTTCTGGTGAAAACCCAATATAATATCATAAAGAAACATTAAAATGGGAAATAATGATTTGTTGAGAATAAATCACTGACATTCTAAATTAATCGCAAAGCCTTCAAGGACGAAGTGAATTAACTGTGTTATTGTATATTTATTTAAGGGAAACACGTGGTTTGCATTGATTATACGCCGTGTAAAGCTCTGTCATTACTATCGGTCTTTTGAGTACATTTCTGAATTGAGAGTGTCCGTGATTGTGCTTGTTAATAAACGTCACAGAATCGGTGATCAGCATATTTTGTTTATCTTTGAAAATGTCCCATTAATGACCAATGAGCACGTGTGATATCTACATCCAAAAATCGACTTGTTGTGTATGCTGCGTAAAACGCACGAACCCTCTCAACCGAAGTTTGCAATACAACCCAATCGTTGACTAAGTTCTAGACAGTGAGAATGCCTTTATCAAAGAGTTTGTATAATTTATAGTATAATTAATATATTAGCCCAGGAAAACTGGGCTTAATGCAAGATCGTTAAGTCCGCACAGGCTTATCTGGGACGACATTTTTCCGCCAAACCGGCTTTTCGTTTAGAAATTACTTCCTTTAAACGAAAAACGCCGTTAAATCAAAGTATCGTCCCTGATTACGGTAGCTTGTGCGAGCTGCACATGCAGATCTGGGGCGACACTTTACGCACATTCATTACGCCCCGTTTTTCCATAACGAAGCTCATATATAAGCAGAACTGACGAATGGCCTGTTATAGTGCTGCTTTCAGCAACAAAATACGATTTGGCTGTTTACAGAGGTGGACACCAAAGCTGCTTTGATAGTAATAAGGCTAGCTGCGGATAGTGCGTTAATGCGTATGTTATGCGATAATAACTCATTGATCTTTTTTTAATGCAATGAAAGATACAACTATAATTAATATACGTGCTTTTTATGCATTTATGTTAATATTAGTTATCGGCTAAGCATGTATTACCTGCAGCAGATGTAAAACGACCATAGTAGAGACATACTATTTCTTCGTTGGAGTAAGTTCGTGTTTAATGTGTTGCGGTTGTTTGCGATTTTTAGCAAAAAATCACAATTTACAATTTAAAAAAAAAACGGCTTTTTTGTTAATATTCATGAGTCGTTGAAATAATTTTAACATAAATACAGTTTTAAGGTGATTCGAGTGCTCTATTTAAACATAAATACAGTTTTAAGGTGATTCGAGTGCTCTATTTAAACATAAATACAGTTTTAAGGTGATTCGAGTGCTCTATTTAAACATAAATACAGTTTTAAGGTGATTCGAGTGCTCTATTTAAACATAAATACAGTTTTAAGGTGATTCGAGTGCTCTATTTAAACATAAATACAGTTTTAAGGTGATTCGAGTGCTCTATTTAAACATAAATACAGTTTTAAGGTGATTCGAGTGCTCTATTTAAACATAAATACAGTTTTAAGGTGATTCGAGTGCTCTATTTAAACATAAATACAGTTTTAAGGTGATTCGAGTGCTCTATTTAAACATAAATACAGTTTTAAGGTGATTCGAGTGCTCTATTTAAACATAAATACAGTTTTAAGGTGATTCGAGTGCTCTATTTAAACATAAATACAGTTTTAAGGTGATTCGAGTGCTCTATTTAAACATAAATACAGTTTTAAGGTGATTCGAGTGCTCTATTTAAACATAAATACAGTTTTAAGGTGATTCGAGTGCTCTATTTAAACATAAATACAGTTTTAAGGTGATTCGAGTGCTCTATTTAAACATAAATACAGTTTTAAGGTGATTCGAGTGCTCTATTTAAACATAAATACAGTTTTAAGGTGATTCGAGTGCTCTATTTAAACATAAATACAGTTTTAAGGTGATTCGAGTGCTCTATTTAAACATAAATACAGTTTTAAGGTGATTCGAGTGCTCTATTTAAACATAAATACAGTTTTAAGGTGATTCGAGTGCTCTATTTAAACATAAATACAGTTTTAAGGTGATTCGAGTGCTCTATTTAAACATAAATACAGTTTTAAGGTGATTCGAGTGCTCTATTTAAACATAAATACAGTTTTAAGGTGATTCGAGTGCTCTATTTAAACATAAATACAGTTTTAAGGTGATTCGAGTGCTCTATTTAAACATAAATACAGTTTTAAGGTGATTCGAGTGCTCTATTTAAACATAAATACAGTTTTAAGGTGATTCGAGTGCTCTATTTAAACATAAATACAGTTTTAAGGTGATTCGAGTGCTCTATTTAAACATAAATACAGTTTTAAGGTGATTCGAGTGCTCTATTTAAACATAAATACAGTTTTAAGGTGATTCGAGTGCTCTATTTAAACATAAATACAGTTTTAAGGTGATTCGAGTGCTCTATTTAAACATAAATACAGTTTTAAGGTGATTCGAGTGCTCTATTTAAACATAAATACAGTTTTAAGGTGATTCGAGTGCTCTATTTAAACATAAATACAGTTTTAAGGTGATTCGAGTGCTCTATTTAAACATAAATACAGTTTTAAGGTGATTCGAGTGCTCTATTTAAACATAAATACAGTTTTAAGGTGATTCGAGTGCTCTATTTAAACATAAATACAGTTTTAAGGTGATTCGAGTGCTCTATTTAAACATAAATACAGTTTTAAGGTGATTCGAGTGCTCTATTTAAACATAAATACAGTTTTAAGGTGATTCGAGTGCTCTATTTAAACATAAATACAGTTTTAAGGTGATTCGAGTGCTCTATTTAAACATAAATACAGTTTTAAGGTGATTCGAGTGCTCTATTTAAACATAAATACAGTTTTAAGGTGATTCGAGTGCTCTATTTAAACATAAATACAGTTTTAAGGTGATTCGAGTGCTCTATTTAAACATAAATACAGTTTTAAGGTGATTCGAGTGCTCTATTTAAACATAAATACAGTTTTAAGGTGATTCGAGTGCTCTATTTAAACATAAATACAGTTTTAAGGTGATTCGAGTGCTCTATT
>VMBQ01009874.1:0-19295 GCA_007657795.1 Dreissena rostriformis | reverse complement strand
CTGCCCATATACAGCCACGATGGGCCCAGGTAAGACATCATCTTCCCCATAGCACTCTTTCATATGCCCATATACAGCCACGATGGGCCCAGGTAAGACATCATCTTCCCCATAGCACTCTTTCACCTGCCCATATACAGCCACGATGGGCCCAGGTAAGACATCATATTCCCCATAGCACTCTTTCATCTGCCCATATACAGCCACGAAGGGCCCAGGTAAGACATCATCTTCCCCATAGCACTCTTTCATCTGCCCATATACAGCCACGAGGGTCCCAGGTAAGACATCATCTTCCTCATAGCCCTCTTTCATCTGCCCATATACAGCCACGATGGGCCCAGGTAAGACATCATCTTCACATAGCCCTCTTTCATCTGCCCATATACAGCCACGATGGGCCCAGGTAAGACATCATCTTCCCCATAGCCCTCTTTAATCTGCCCATATACAGCCACGATGGGCCCAGGTAAGACATCATCTTCCCCATAGCCCTCTTTCATTTTCCCATATACAGCCACGATGGGCCCAGGTAAAAATGATTTTTTTGCATATGTGAGCCACGCTCTGGAAAACGGGGCTAAATGCATATGCGTAAAGTGTAGTTCCAGATTAGCCGGTGCAGTTCACACAGGCTAATCATGGACGACACTTTCCGCCTAAACTGGAGTTTCGCTAAATAGAGGCGTACTTTATAAGAAAAAAATACCATATAAGCTGTAAGTGTTGTCCCTAATTAGCTTGTCCGGACTGCACTTTTTATGACAAAAAGACAAGAATTTGCAAACAAAAAATTTGTCGAAAACAACATTTTCATATTTATACATTTTAGTCTTCACTAACTATAGTCATAGCCACATGTGTTTCCCATCGGGTTCTACTTATTTATGTTTATATAATTAATCTTTGCATACCACCGCAATAGCCACATTTGCAATAATTTCATTGTTATTCCGCATATTGTTTTTATTTCAGATTAAAATGAAATGAAGAAGTCTTGTTTTAATTTATACAGTGTTAATATTTTTAATCGTCGTTTCAGTGCCTTAAATTTTGGAGCAATCGGTTCCCTGATAGGCCACGAGATCACGCACGCATTCGATATACAAGGTGAGTACGAACAATTTACAGTGTTCGGTAACGTTAAATGTTATAGTCGAGTGTAAGATGTACATTGTTAGCGTGTGTGTATTTCGAAGTTTGTGAGGTCCTTCCGAACCTGAGGCTGCATTAAGTGTGGACTTGGAGTGTGTCCCAGCACTCCTGCTTAATTAACTTACTAGACTCATGACAGTTTGGATCAATTTTGAATTACGATACATTATGTGTACCAAAAAGTATGATTACTTAGGTTGAGTGATTGTATTTTTTTTTATTTTTTTTCCTGATATCATTCGAATTCTCCTCAATTAAAACTTATCGTGAGATCTTTGATAAAGCGAGGCCACAAGGACGAATCTTTTAGTTTAATTTAGTTCAAACATATTTGTTAATCTCGATTTCATCCAAAACCTAAGGTTAATTGAAACGCTCTCGAGTCCGCTTCCTGGATAGAATCAGTACTTGGTATCTAAAGAACGCTCCTACATTGGGGATCGAACCAGTGACCTCCCGGTCGCTATGTGGACACCATATCCATTACGCCACGGCGACTTGTTTTCAGGTCGCCAGTACGACGGCCAGGGTGAGCTGCGGGACTGGTGGGATCCGGTCACGGCGGGACTCTTCAAGGAGACCACCGGCTGTATGAAGGACCAGTACGATCACTTTAAAGTGCACAGCATGACGGTAAGCCATGCTAAGAGGCACGGCTTTATAGCGTTAATTCAGCGACTGACATGTGCCGAATTTATTTGTCAATTTACAACAATAATAGGCCTCTTGAATTATCCAAAATGTATCGTTTTAACATTCCCGCTCTCTAAGTCATATAGTTTTAATCGGATCATCATCAAACGTGGTGACAATAATTGTTGGCATTTAATATCGACCAAGTTCGATAACAAGCCAGATCGCCTGACGCACTTCTGAATTATGGACCTTGAATTTTCCAAAATGTGCCTAGTTTTGTGGTCTGCTCTCTAACTCAAGATCAATTTAACACAGACCTTTTAAATTGTGTGGCACGTTGGAACTTTTGTTTTATTTGCATTCCAGGTGAACGGTGAACAGACATTAGAAGAGAACATCGCAGACAACGGCGGCTTGAGAGCTGCTCATGTGGTGAGTTCACTATAAACGTATAAGCCTCGCTCTAGGAAAACCGGGCTTAATGCATGTGCTTAAAGTGTCGTCCCATATTAGCCTGTGCGATGATGACGAACGACGACGACGACGACGATGATGAAGACGATGATCATGATAATGATGACGACGACGATGATGATTATGCAGATAACAATATTGATGCTTGCAGGCGTTCGAGCTGTGGATGAAAGATCAAGGGGAGGAGCTCCCCCTGGAGGGCCTGCAGCTGGACAACAGACAAATCTTCTACATCAGCTTTGCTCAGGTCAGTCAACTTGAACAGTTCCGTCCTGGGGCCAGGTTTATACAGGGTCTCAAGCTGTTGTTTTGTTCGGATTGAATATGAACTAGAATAAGATTGTGTGTCCCAATTCAGATTTGGACACTGCTTAATACAATACAATACAGATTTTGTTGATGACATACTGCGACGTCTCAACCAAGGGTTACGTCGACCTTTTTATGGCTTTATGTATTTGGTACTTAATGGCACACATTTAGTTTGTTTTATTGCATAGTCCAGTCATTTTTTTAAACTTCTTAGACAAACAGCTTTAGACTGAGAGAAAGGTGACAACAGTGTTTGTTTTCGCAACTGGCCAAAAGTATTTGCATCTTCCGTGCCCTTACGCTTCTTATTTTTATTTACTAGTAACTTGATGACCAATCGATGCAAATTTAGAAATAAAGTGCATTTTGCTACAGATATTTATGTGTTTTCCCCCTTTTCAGTTATATTGCTCAAAGTGGAAGGAGTCCGGTATTACAGATTTCCTTGTGCGGGATTCCCACAGCCCTGGTCCGTTCAGGTAATACTAACAGAGTTGTTGCCCTTGATGCAACGATAAGTGACACAAAACGAATATAAATTTACGACCATTTTGATGGCTTGTTCCTAAATGAATTCAAACATTGATTCAATGATGACTGACCCACTGTCGCACTATTGTATCGTTCTATGTTTAAATGACAACGAAATTATACTTTGTGTACAGCAGTACGTTTTTGTTCGTTCAAGCAGTCAATTTCAATACAATTGTAAGGTCTTGCCAACACAAATCAAATTCATTTACATTAAAGAGCAGACATTAAAGGTACTGAATATCCTTATAAAAAGTGCATATCGTTAATTACAATTATTATATAATATACGGTTGATCAAGGAAGTATATTGATAGATTATTTTCATTCGTGGTAGCAGTTCGGAACTTAATTAAGTTTGTTGACATAAAGCTGAACAGGAAAAATACTATATTTAACATTTATATTTGAGCCTCGCTCTGTGAAAATGGTGTAAAATGCATGTGCGTTAAGTGTCATCACAGATTAGCCTGTGCGGACAGGGAAGACACTTTCCACTTAACTGGTATTATTTGTATCAAAGAAGTCTCCTCTTAGCGAAAATCCAGTTTATGCGCAAAGTGTCGTCCCTGATAAGACCGTGCGGACTAAACAGGCTAATATGGGGCGACACTTTACGCACATGCATTTTACCTCCTTTTCACATAGCGAGGTTCATTTATATTTTCTTCTCTTTCTCCGCAGGATCGAAGGTGCCTTATCGAATAATCTCGCATTCCAAGACGTGTTCAAGTGCCCTTATACGTCACGCTACAACCCTTCCGTCAAGTGCCAGGTCTGGTAGGAGGAAGCACAAGGGCTGGAGTTAAAGTGGTTGGGGTCGCCCTGTAACATATACCATACCATGTTAAAGGGCCAGGGCTCATATTTATATAGCGTCTTTGGGGGAATCTATTTAAAATTATATAGAATTTGTTAAACAAAGTTTTGGTTTTGGCATTGTTTGTAATTAAATTAAATGATAATTAATTATCATTAAATGATACATTTTAAATTATAAAACTGTATGAGAGGTCCTATCTTATTTGCATTTGCTAGTAAAGCATCGGAATTAAAAATATGCTATTGTTAAATCCATGGATAAATAAAATACATCATGTTTTGATATCTTACCACATTTCGTATTTGAGCTTGGATATTAATTTCCTCGAGACTTTTTTTACTATGATCCCAGTTTGGGCAGCTGGTAGGTTTTTATGATTATAGTATATGTATATGGAACAGGGCCGAGGTATCAAAGTATTGTATCTTATTGGTGGACTGTTAATTTGTTATGCTACAGTTGAGGACATTTCCATATTTCTGGATAAGGATACATTTTTGACATCCTCATGAATATGTCCTCAGAGTTTGTCTCTCTTTGAAAATGTTTATTTGAATAATAGTATGTTATGTTGACAAATGTTTGACGACATCCGTCTCATACGCGAGTTCTACAGCATATACATCTAAACAATGACTGCAGTATTGAAAACAGTAGTAGAGTACTTAGCATGTGTAGGAAAAACCGACACATGCGCAATTATTTTATGTGTTATTTTTCAATTTATTATTCATTTTTTATATAATGCCAAGTGCGAGTAATTTTTGGTCAGTTTCGATAAAAAAGTGTATGAATTTAGCATCAAATCCATGACATTTTATTTTCTTGACATGTTTAAATGTTTCAATTAAAAATTACACGTGTATGCACTTGTATTCCAGATTCAGCGATATTCACTCAACATGATTTATTTATGGCCTTAAATTTCTGTCACTACAAAAAGCTATGTTAGACCTTCAATGTTTGTTAACATGTGGAATCTATTTTATAAATGAGCCTCGCTCTGAGAACATGGGGTTTAATGCATTTGCGTAAAATGTCGTCCCAGATTAGCCTGTGCAATCCGCACAGGCTAATCAGGGACGAAACTTACCGCTTCTATGGTATTTTTCGTTTCAAGGAAGTCTCTTCTCAGCGAAAATTCAGTTTATGCGGAAAGTGTCGTCCCTGATGAACCTGTGCGGGATGCACTTGCTAATCAGGGACAACACTTTACGCACATGCATGAAACCCAATTTTTCCAGAGCGCGGCTCAAATAACAAGTTGAAGGCCGATGATTGCCCCGGTGTTAGAACAAAATCACAATCTTAAATTGTTGTTGTTCGTTCTTCTTCGTGCGGAGGAGTTTTGATTGGAAATGTTTTTGTTTAAAATCGATGTATCGATTTCTGTAACACTTTTAACACGAACTTATTATCAACATTTTCTTATTATATAGAAACATAGAAAAATGTGTGTGTGGTTGCTGTGATTTATGTTTACGTATTTCCGCTTTTTGTTTAAACATGCAATACAGTTTTCCATTCTCGTTTAACTGTGTCCTTTGCGTTTTTTGTTTTCTGGTGTTTCTTTTTATCATGAAATTATGATACATGTATATAAATATTGTGTTAACTTTTTAATTTAAAAATGGTACAACATACGATTTTAAACCTTTTATTCAGCGCTGTTTTAATGTAATAATTCCGATGTATTTTACCACCGATGATTAATTTTCAACACACACTTTGCGTTAAACATTTCATCATGTACCCAATAACTAGGTTACATTTTCGGATGTTTGATGTTTTAATAATTATTGAATTACGGGCAACATCAACAACAACAACAACATTTATTCAGCAATAAAGCTTATACAAGCTCATAGCCTACATTATATATGCATTATACAATTTATAGTAATGGTAGAAGATAGAAGTTGGCCAATAGTGTTATTTACTGGTTGACATGGTAGATTTTGAAGGGAATAAATAATTGCATCTAATATTGCAACTGCACATCTAATATTTACTAATTTACTTACAAGACATACGATTATAATAATTTGCAGTCGGGTGAGGAACATATTGATACCAATGTTTCAAAACGAGATTATTTACGAAGAATTTTTAAAATAAATTATTTAAAATAAATTATTTACGTGGAACTTAATTTGAAATTACATTAATAAGTTTGTATCAATTCTATCATATTCTATAGATAAATATGCGTGACAAAGTTAACTTTCCTAACATGCATATGTTTTAATTTTACAGTTATAAAACTAAATATATCTAAGTTATTGCATATCATACATACATGCATGTGAATATTCAGCGTGCATATATACAAAATCAAAGAGTATGACGTTGCAATACAAATTCTAACAAACCCCAAAAAGAAACCAGCATATTTTTAAGAATTAAAGTGCTTTAATAAAAGTTCTGGCCTAGAAATATCCTTCTTATGAACTACAATTTAATTTATTATGATCATAAATCATAAGATAGTGTAATAGTCTTGTAGTGTTGCTATTGTTTCTCGTATACTGCCATGAAATGGGGTCTCCTTTATAGTATGAAAACGTGTACATATTTGTTTTACTGTTTTAGTGGCTTTTTATGCCCCCTTTTTAAAAAAGGGGGTATATTGTTTTGGNAAAATCAAAGCGGCGAATTAGGGGGCATTGTGTTTCTGACAAACACATCTCTTGTTTGTTTATTAAGATGGAATCGTGTTGTTGTTTTTTGCAAGCGGTACATTTTCTGTGATTTTAAAAAAAAAATCAAATATATTATTGAATGAGCTTTTCTCTTCATCTTTTTTGTATAGTACATGTGATTTTACATGTCGATTCTTACATAAATCAATGCCTTTTAACAAAATAACAGTTGATTTATTGACAGAGTTAGTGAAGTATGCTATTAATAATTATTACTTTTTAATTTTTGGTTTGGAATTCCACATGTTGTATCACTTTTATTAGGAATATATCCTTAAAATAAATATGTAATCAAACGTGATACAATCAAGTCCATTAGTATTTCCATCAGTTACACACAACAGCCTCAAACCATGTTAAAATTATTATTTTAATACCCTTATGGGTTTTATGGTGGTTGCTCGTTTGGTTGTGTGTGTGCGTATGTTTTTAAGAAAAATATATGTCGTTTTACTTTTTTAATATGTTTACGTTGTTCATTCAATACTCTATTGATCTGCTGCTATTTGACACGTAGGCCTATCTGAAAAGAATTACTATGTATATGAGAAGTATGTACGTGAACAGACCATTAACGTATCCATGTAAAAAGTGTGTGTTTGCCAACTGTTCATAGAATATTTCTATGGGAGCAGATGGAGTATGCTTATGAAGAATGAAAATGTTTTTAACAGACTGGGTACACACCTGAAATAGTATGAATTTAAGAAGAACGTGTGTTGAATGGATTAAAAATATGCAGTATTAGTATTTGCACTAAAGAGTTCGTATCTCAGACACTGCCGAGCTTGTGTTATTAATGCTGTAAATATATATGTTTCTTTACGCTTGTACATGTTGTTACATTTAATGTTCAAATAATACACGAACAAAATATTTTCTTATATATTTCACTATTTTTGCAAATAAAATCTTAAGCCACACGAGGTATTTGTTTTGCCTATACTATGCATGTAGTTGATGTATACGATGTGACCTGGTAACCTAGTTTGTATGCCCCCTTCTTCGAACGAGAGGGAGTATATTGTTTTTGGCCTGTCTGTCAATGTGTCTGTCCTAAAACGTTAACCTTGGTTAAAGTTTGGTCATAACTTTTGCAATATTGAAGATAGCAACTTGATATTTGGAATGCATGTGTATCTCATGAAGCTGCACATTTTGAATGGTGAAAGGTCAATATCAAGGTCATCCTTCAAGGTTAAAGGTCAAAAAACAAAATTCAATGGAAGTTATAAGCTTTAAAGGGAGATAATTTCTACACCTGCCAAATGATAAATAGAAATTGTATTTCAAAGCGGCGCAGAAGGGGGGCATTGCGTATCTGACAAACACATCTCTTGTTTTCTTCCTTTACACCAAGTTTTAGAAATGGTTGAGATAAACTTTGTGTTGCATTTTCAGCAAGATCAACTCAACAATTACTTTTACATTGGTATCAAGGTTTTCTTAGATTTGACCAGGTGACCTAGTTTTAACCTCACTGGACCCAAATTCGTAATTTGTTACATAATGCCAAGATCATTATTCTGACCAAGTTTGATTAAGATTCATTGATATATGTTGCTTAAAGTGTGTATACATTTGTTTTAAAGATTTTACCATAATTCAAACTTGGCCTAGATACCGTCAATATAAACAAAGTTCCATCAATATTGAAACATTGAAGGGGCTTCGAAGGTGGTAACACGTTTCTTTTTTATAGGATTTGACCTGGTGACCTAGTTTTTAACTCCAGTAGACCTAAATTTGATCGTGGCATAGATAGTGTCAAGTTTACATTTTTGTCAGTTAAATTCAGACTGCATAAAAAATGTCGCTTCTAGAATAGTACCAGATTGTTCTAAGATTTGACCTGGTGACCTAGATTTTGAACCAGCTTGACCCTATTTCGATCTCGGCCTAGATGTTGTCAACATAAACATTATAGCAAAGTTTCATCCATATTGAGCTAACACTGTGACCTCTAGAGTGGTAACAAGCTACATGTGAACGCACACAACGACGGACATAGATAGCAACGCTACCCGATTCTGTATAAGTCACGGACTCTAAACGCCCCTCTTACGCAGAAGTAGTCATCGCCCACGACTCCAACTGAAGCCTTGTCAGGTTCTATACCAACCATAGCGCTTAAGGACGAAGCAATGACACAAACATCGTCTGTACTGGTACCTACTTATAAAACACTAATTGAATCAATGGTGGAACAAATTGCTAACAGTGTATTCTCAAAACTAACATGCAAATTGCAATCCCTTGAAAAAGCATTTGAGGACCTCCCTAAAGAAAACGCTGACCTGAAATCTAAATTAAGTTCATTCGAGACCAAAACAGACTACCTAGATCGTCATAGGCTACATCCCGAGCGATGCTTAAAGATAAAGGGTTCCCGAACACGTTCATTAACGAAGACCTAACGCGAAGACGAAGTTCTCTTCTCAAAGCTAGACAACTTGTGAAAAATGGTCATCTCATTGGTGCTTGGTTGTCTGATGACAACATTCTTGTTAGAGACTCTGACTCCAAGATCCACAGAATTGACAGTGAAAGCGACCTGGAGTCGCTGTAGGAGTCATTAGTTAAGAATACGTTTATTACAAAGTCTTATTACAAAGACTATACATTAATTAACATTATCACTGACATGCTGATAATTTACAAGGAATGTTAAAACCAAACTAGACAACTAGACAACTAGACATGTTTATTAAGTAATATAGGCCACCGGCCCAAAAAACAGCATTTACAAAATATATCAGACAGATCGATACATAATCATATAATCATACATTTTAGAACATTTAAGAAAAAAAGTTTCTCAAATGATACACATGAGTAAAATGTAAGGAAGAGCATTACAACAATATATTCAAGTATGTATGTTTAAAATTTCTTTTCTTCTCGCAAGCGAGTTGTGCAAAAACTTAGCAATCCTTATTATATTATGTTCATCTTGTAAGCATAAGATAGCATAAAACATTTGATGAGATCGGTTTCTTAACCAGTCAGATTTGAAGAATGTTTGCCTAAATGTTTCGTATTCATTACATTAAAAAAAATGATATTCATCTTCAACTACGCTTAAATTATTTTTTACACATAATGGACAAAATCGTTAATGTCTATCTATTGATAAATGTCGACCTTTCTCAATCATGAGATCATGCGCTGAGCAACGAAAACTTGACACAGTTTTCCTTAAAACAAAAGACAAATTTATATTTAGATATGGTTCACAGTACAAATCAGTTTAAACAATTCGTTAAAGTTACTAATTAAATGTAAATTATTGTGCAATCCCAAGCTTGGTATGCAAAGAAGCTATCAATACGCAAAATGTCACAACAATAAGACCAATATATTGATAGACAAAAAATTGCCAATTTTTAAAAACAGTGAAATTGATCTTGACCAAACTGGAACCAAATGGAATCACAAGCTATGTATACATAAAAAACTGAGCTCAAAATCTCCATCTTCATTCAAGGAATTAAGCACAAATCGTTGTTTTTTTCTCTATTTTCAGCAACTACGACATTGAACTTGACCTGAAATGTCCTTAAACGCAATCCCAGGCTAGGTGTTCATTTAAGGTACCTACACAGAAAATATCAGAACAATATCACCATTCGAGCTTAATTCATTAAGCGGAAACTAAACTTCGTTAAAAACCTGGTTTAAAATCGAAAGATACATAATTTATTTGTAGACAGCCGAGAATTCATAAACCCCAACAATTGCTTATAATATGACAACGACAACACCATTAATAATAAGTTTCAGTCAATTCAACGGTCAATCAATACAATTCAAATTCAAGCACATGCAAATTCAGTCAGGTTAAACTACACTTCCTCCAGGATAAGAGCATTACCAAAGCACCGTAACGTTAAGTTTACAAGTGCACAATCTAGACCTCGCAACATGATCTATCGACAAAGCGCGTGTATCAAACTGCGTTCATGAAACAATAGTTTAAATATAGTTCCATTAAATTGAAAACCTGGTTTCATGGCGTTGCCATGTTTCTTGTTTTTATATGTACATGCATATAAACTGCGCAAGTTCCACAGAAGGAAAACGCCATGATATGTAATACAACATCGAGTTCTAGAATAGGCGAAGAACAACGCCGAAGTATCGGATCCGATTCGACAGATTTTTGTTACAACTTTCCAGAGCTTCATAAAACACAGATAGCGCGCTCTCAGAATTCAATGCTTTTCTGAAGTCCTTTAAGGGTACACCAGAGACAATAAATGACAAGTTGAGATATTCAAATGACATTCACATCTGATATATAGGACTTTACACTAATAAAATAAAAAGTACGTTTGTAATGCCACATTTAATTAAATATAACACAAAATATTAAATCTAATAACACACAACTATCTATAAGAGAAAAAACTATCGAGGTTGCCGAAACTACGTTTTCAATATACATGTATGTAAACAAAAACATTCTATGCAAATAAGGTCAACAAAACAGATATTATCATTTAAATTTACCATTTATATCATTTGATATGAAATAACTACCCCAGTAATTCCTTTATTTATGTTTTAAATGGGTATACAAAAAAGCATGAACATAAGTAACGCACAGTTTACTGAAGAGTAAACTGTGCGTTACTTATGTTCATGCTTTTTTGTGTAAGCATAACATCATTTCGATACTTACATGTATATCATTTCAGACATTTGCAAGAAAAGTACGTATTAATTCTTCGCATATTTTTAACCTAGACCTTATGAATAATTTTATACGAGATAAGATGTTAGGCCACGTGGGAAATAATATGAGTTACAAATTATGTATAATTATGCAATGGAAATTTGTTATAGATGGTTATATTGCTGTTAGCCATGTTAACGTAATTTTACAAGCCCTAAATATATACGATCGTTACGAGTTTGCCATACACGTACAAAGTATATTAAGAATGTTGTTTATAATCAGTTGCATACTTGAATTTTTGTAGTATTACGCATGTACAATGTATCAAGAGCGAAAATTTCGTTAAATTTGATTGTAAATATCATGCTACATATCGGTCATTATTTAAGTCTGATACAACATCGACGATGAACATTTTGCGATGATGTTTGAAATGTTTGCTTGTTATCCGCGGTTCTGTGAAGATTGTTTGAGTTGTGTTTATTACTCATGTATCTGAAACAGAATGTGTTGCTTTTAGAGTGTTCAATACATTTCTTCATAAAGAGAGTTATATTATATTTAAGCGAATATTTTGATAGTTTATGAACACGTTAATTGTATTGGATCGCATCTCACTGTAACCCTTCATCAAGACTTAATGCCCACTGTTGAATGAAATCGCTTTCTGCTCTTCAATTGGCGAGCAAATTGAAACTAGTATCTTAGGGATTCCATGAGAGTTCAAGAACACTTTATACGAACATACAATTATTGGTTTCGGGACTATGGCGGCAATTTACTTCTGTTGTATGACAAGTTGATTGGACAAGCAAAGATATCACGGAGAAGTCTATCTCTTGATGTGAAAGCAAGTTACGTTCCAGGCCAATATATAGTTATTCGTGTAATGATGATAATCTTTATTTTCACATACTTATTGCATCCCATTACAGTCCTGGTTATACTAGTTATAATAATGTCATTATGTATAAATGTTCATTGCACAATACACGAAAAAAGCTATGTTTATAAAATAATTAATAAACAACAGTATACAACAAAATTGTTTATGGTTACGTTTTCCTGGGTTAATGATCGCTCCGATAATGTATGCCTTCATTACAATGCATTATATAAAAAGAGTTGTTAACGAATGTGTACAATTATCAGCAATATAATGTAATTTTATAAATATTTGTATCCATATGTTTTGATATGACCATTTTATTAAAAAAATTATTCCATGAACAGCTTTTACTTCCTTTGTTGATTTATCTTCTAGCGGCACGTTCTAACTTACGATGTGCCATCTTAGCCATATGTTTTGCCGATGTTGTTTGTCTATCATTAGGTATTGTATTTTCAAGCGCCGTATGCATGCATAATCCCATGCATTTGATGCCCTCTACAAATGCCGCATCATTAAGCCGACTTGTCAACAGAAATGAGACAGTCTGATGAATTCAAAAGCATTTCTAAAATTCAACGATTACTTAGGCTTTTCTAAAATATGCAGTTTAGCACGATCGATTTCTTCCTAATGGTTTGTTGCTTATATGTTCCACAATTAAATACGTTCACAGAAGAAGCAGAATCGACAGATAAAACACTATAAGGCATGAAAATGTCATCTTAACAGCGTTTAAATATTAGTGGTGTGACAATTGTCTATTGTGTCAAATGCATACAACAGACACGGATTCAGTGAGAGCTTACAAAACTGTGAAGAAAATGTTCGACATTAAAACTTTAGCATTGTCCTATCAAATCAATCCATCTATGCATTTTCAAGCAACACGTTTTAAGCGAATCAGTGGACTTGTTTAGTTGTTTTATTTTCCAACTGTTTGCCTTCCAACATTTAATAATGACAATTTGAATATAAAATAAAGGAACGTTTGGTTGAAAGACAACAAGAACTTGCGTTATAAATATTCATAACGCTATTCCATTCCATTCAGATAGTGTCAGCAAGATGCAAACATGTGTCAACCTGTAGTAGAATTGTTATTGATATAAATCGTCGTCCTCTTCATGGTTGTATTGTGTGACCGTTGTTATTGACGAAAGTACAAAATCAATATCGAGATCGCCTCTATTTAACACACATATCTACTTTGTCACGTCTTATTGACGAGAGTTTGCAACATGGGCATGCTGTTGATCAAATAATTGAAGTGCTTTAATCTCTGCATCTGAACATTTATGCATGTGTTCACTGAACAGAATTTACGTTCAACTTTTACAAGGTTAGGAGTAAACCCCAGAATGATTAAACATAAATTGGAAAATAAATTGTTTATATTAATTAGAAGCAGGATATTAATTAGAAGTCAAACTAGTATATTTAAGTTATGTATTATCGCCGTGAATCAAATAGTCTGTGTATGCTCTGTCGGTTACATATTCTTTACAGAGGAGTATAAACCCTGAATAGTTGCTATTTTTCCCATTTTTGCAGCTAATCAAATGTACTTCCATGTCATTTTGATGAAGAAAACCTATTTTGTTTAAGGAATAAGTTGAGGATTAACTTTGCTATAGAATAAAACGTGAGTCTTGCGCGGTATTTATGATTATTTGACATTGACGACGTTATTTAAGGCCGTGTCCCATTAATTCAATCCAAATGGATTTCTCGAGGCAACACGTATTTATCGTCTGATATTGTTTCGTGTTTCGTTCGGCAATATTCCATCGATAAATGTCTGCGGCTTAAATATAAGTTTCCAATTTACAAATAACGAAGATGTGATATTTAATTAAGAATTTTTTAATTGGATTTCACTCTGTTTCACCTAAAGATAGCATTTTGTTACTGTTGTTACAAATGGGATTGCAAAATCAATTTTACGGTTACATTTATGACACACATTTCTACTCTATCAAATTTGAATGCTGGTGGTTCGCAACACTGAAATGTTATAAATATGATTATTGATTGCCTTTTGCACTGATCTCTTGCACTTATGTGCCTGGTAACAGCATGCACTTGTTTTATTGCTGATGAATTAAATGGGAATTTTATTAGTAACCGTAGTTTGCGGGGCTGAACTAGACATATGAACATGATTTGCTGCTACATATGCCTTGGAAAATGTGTTATCAATTCGCAGCATTACATGCGTAATTACTTGTTCATACATAACACAAATTACTACTAGAAATTTACTGGCGCCGCAAAGTTGCGTGATCATTTCAGACAAAATGCATAAAGCCATATACAATAAGGTTGATTTTTAGACACACATTTAACTGTCTATAGGATCAACGACATCACCCGACAAACACACTCGGTGATGTACATTTAACTGCTATAACTTTAAATAGTTGGATAGTTGAATAATTGCATGATGGTTTAATATTAAGAAATTTATACATTATACAGGCATTTTTAAATTGCAGCTTGTATCATTTATTATGCTTGAAAAGTCCATTAAAGCCTCCCAACTTTGACACATGGCGGATTGGCTATTCTGTGCTGTCTGCTTTTTGTATGAATTGGTTCTATACAATCAATCAGCTGGAGGATGTATCCGACATTGACAGACGTTCTTGTCATCATGTCATTCGTCACAAGCATTATTGTCTATGGGCAATTCGTTGTCAGCATTTAAGGGAATATTCAAGACTTTTAGTACAGCGAGATCTACATTTACTCATTTAGACTAATCTCCTTCTTTTTTAGTAAATTTCTTCGTTTTAATGGTAAAACGCACTTGAACAAAAATATGTACGCATATGAAAACTACATTCATTCCAAGGTGTTAAATAAGGTTTGTCCTAAAAGGTACGTCCATTTTACTATTATAGTGAGCATCATACTACTACCACTATTTATTGGTATAAATAGTGTGATTATAATCATTTTACTCCAATGAACGTATTAATCATTTGGCATGAATAGCTTAGATGTTAATTACCATTTGTTTGTGTAACTCGTGTTTATCTAAGCTTCGCTTGACGCCATGTTTTCAAATTTTAGTCTCTCATTTTGGGAAAAAAAAATATTTTGTGTGATCATATAATGCATTTGGTTTTTACATAACTTGGTGAAGCAATTCTGATAATTGCCCTAATTGTGATTTCTTTCTGTCTTTCCTTTCATCGAGTATTCTTTTTTTAATGTGGATCTTTATCACGATTTCATGTTCGCTTCTTAAAGTATACATTACATTGTGATTGAAATGTATTGATTGGATAGATTAAATATAAGATAATCAATATTGACTTCATAATGGGAATCAGTGAACATACACACCGTAACGAACAACATTTTCGGAAACTAGGTAGCTTTTATATATATTCACCGGGATATTGCATATCCGTATAATTAATCATGCTACTGGGAGTCATTTCGACAAGATCATACATAACAGCACGCCGCACTGTTTTTAGGAAACGGAAAATTGTATCAGAGTGTTGGATATTATTAACGACAATAATTAATGGCAATAGTGCATCTTCATGCATTTTCTTACCCCTGCTCTGGGAGTCGTTGTGGGGCAAGTTTATTTATTTTCCCGCCTTTACTTGGTTGGGGCAATTTTACTGGAGAGATTATTTATTCAGCGTTGAGACAGATGCACCTTTTAAATTGTCCGGGGACCTTGGTATAGCTTATTCACCGTTGCATTATGTTTTGAATTGTATATGATAAATGGTATAAAAAAAATTATACCATACGATTATATATGACATTTCTGTAGTGAAATAACAGCAGTGAAAATAAACAAATTGTTATTTTCACCGGTGAAAATAACACATTTTGTTGACGAAATGACGTCATTTTGTTGACGTCATTTCAATTCATTGAGGTACGCCACGGGATATAGGGTAACTTTTCAGCGAAAGGGAAACAGCTGTTAATTATTTTCTTGAAAAAGGGGCATAAAAGAAACAGAAAATTTGTTCATGTCAGTGTACTGACATGAACAAATATTCTCGTTATGTTCGTTGTTCGTAATAAGGCAATTGTACATTGTTTATGGTAATGTGCGTATATTTCTAGCATGAATGATTTTTGTTGACAGTGTGCTAGAAAAAAGAAAGCAAGTAAGTATTTGGTGATTATCGTGCGCTGGATGTTCTGTTGATTGGCGCAAGATATATAGTAAAAAAAACGGTCAAAATAACAAAACCCACAAAAGGGCGTTTTCTTTAAGTCATGCGCACGGATTCGTTTGTTCCAAGTCAGTTGGTCTCTTTAACATTGTCTTCAAAGAAACCTAAGATGCAAAGAATGTATTACGAATAACAGTCACTTCCAAGAATGTTCGCTAATTTTGCCATTTAAAACAACTGGTTAAAGGCAATTACGCTTCTGTCATCAATATGAATTGTGCGATTGTACAGGAATTTTGTAAACGTTACGTGTTGCCACTGTCATTTGAATGACCCGTTATATCTGCAACTATATGGGCACTATAATCCGATTGATATAACAATAAGCACAATGTTTTGTAATTAAAATACGCGTTTAATGTGATTGAAATTTCCTTTGAGACATTTAGAGTGGAATCAAATAAAGCCATTGATTTTATTAATGGGAATAGCGAATAATTGGATGAAAATTCTGCTGAGAATTGCTATATTACGTCAACGGGAAAATATGTTTGTAGCATTTTTAGTTGGAATTTGTTATAATTTTGGATCGTACACTTTTAAATTGTATGACTTTGTTTGTTACTTTGTTGTTATCACTCTTTTGCACTGATCTTAGATTGATGTTGAAATATTGTTCGAAACACAGGTTTAGTACAAGCCTTTACGTTGAATATGTCTTAGTTTTACGATAAACGGATGTGCTTACTTTTTGCAGATCAATTGTATATTTGTTTATAAGTCTGGCTTATTTTGCGATAGAAAATGCAGTCGTGAATGCAAGACAATTGTACAATAAATATCGATGAACAAGATGCCATTACAATTGTAGACAAAAAGATGTTCAGAAAATGCATCGTATTCCTGAGTGTGATGCTTAAATGTTTTATTGAGAAAACGCATGACAAGTCACTGGATATATGCAGGTGTCGTCGTTTGCATACACTTTGCATTGTAAGCGATAGTTTATTAGAATGTTTGTTTAAATTTGCTCACTAGTAATTACTTGAAAGCATTATATTTGAAATCGCTGTGCATAAACATTCGTTTATTTATCCATTCACTAATTGCAAAAGACAAGAGATGTGCAAATAGTAACGGCTATTTTAACATTGCCTTATTTTCAAAAGAATAACGGCTCATATTCGCGATCCTATGTTATCCTTAATGAGATTGTAAACTTCACTTATGTGCCGAACTATCATTATATGTCGCCATGGGTAACTATCACACATAAAATGTGACGTCATATGGCCTTCATAATACGTGTGACGACATACAGGAAGTAGCGTTCGTAGGAAGTAGCAGGACTACCAAATCTCTCAGGTGAGATATGAAAATCATAGATGTCAGTTGACACGCTACGTTCATTTAATGCCAGGTACTTTTCGCTTACATCGGCATGATACAAAGATGCCTGATATACAAAAAAATTGTACCAGGTCAGTAGGCGTTTATATCAATCGACTTTTGGAAGTACGTGATATTACTCATGACCAACTAGAAAGTCTTAATGTTCGGTAAAAATAAATCAAATTCAACAAAATAAACAATTTTGTATCAAGATGTATTATATTTTAGGCTTAAACAGCAACAAAAACATAGAAAAACGTGTTTTACAAATATTAAGCGCAATAGCTCGTGACATCATGATCAACACGTCAAACGTCATTCAACAAATGTATTCCTGTTAAAATTGCATAGTCGTTTCGATAATATTTATTAAAACAGGGGTATGTTAGTATGATAACAAGAAAAAAGGTAACTACCATTAACGTAACGTAATAGATGAGGCTCAGGATGAATAAAAAATGGCTCGGCAAGCCTCGCCGTTTCTTTACTTTTAAGCCTAACCTGATATATTACAAAACGATTGTGCAGTGACCTGTTATTCTCTGTGTTACTCCGATTGATAACGGTGGGTTACAATGGTGTTTACAAATAAAATCCTCCACCTGTCTGTAGTTGAAATTGTTTTTACAACAATCAGCTTTTATGGAAGTGTCTGTACCGCATTTTATCTTCATTTACCACCACATGGTTTGAATGATTGCCAACTTTCAGTTGCAATCGCATTATAAACACATGTTTACAAATATTACATTCGTTCGTAAAGAGTAAAACGTCAATGTTAGACGTCAATACTAAAAAATGATTTATAGATGGAATCAATTTAACATCATTTTGTATTTCTCAATTACGCATTCATGTGAAAGTATGTCAGGACAATACATGAACACGCCGTTTTGTAGTGCGCTTTATCGATAATTCACAGTATGAAGTCTACAAGTGTACGTATTGACACTTTTACGTTACGATTGAGGAGCTTAAGTTTGATTCAGTAACTTTTTCATGCTGAAGGAAGTGTAGTTTGCTGTTATATCTGACTGGATGTGCTTGATTTGTTAATTGCATTGATTGAACGTTGAATTATTTAAACGCTAGTATTTGCTAGTAAATAAGCTATTGATGGTGCAATAATAATTGTCCGTTGTCTTTCAATTTCTTGCCTAAGCAGGTATACGTGTATAAGTAACACAAAAGGAAAAATCAATGCTACGTATTAAAACATAGATTTCAAGAACATAAAGAATAAAATCAGACCAAAATCGACATTCATTTCGACATTTTAACAGGCTCCAGAACGCAGATTGAATGCTCTCAAATGTTCATAAATGTCTGAAGTCCTTTTAAGATATTCCTGTTTACAGGAGATAATTAAGAAGTTATTGAGATGTTCATATGAATTTCTCGTTTCAAATGTATACGATTATAAAGGAAATTGCGTTTCCTAATGGAGCAAACAAAATAAAATAATGTTCAACTTAGCAGATATAGAGTAAAACAGACGAGCGACGTTGTCAATGAATGTCAATCGACAATCTGTCTAGTTTTC
>VMBQ01009873.1:0-30560 GCA_007657795.1 Dreissena rostriformis | reverse complement strand
TTGTTCTGCGTTTACTTAAAATTCAAACAAGCATATAGACAAAATGTTCATGGGGTCAATAAATTTTGGAATTTTTAGAGGGGCCGATTTCTGTTAATGGTTTAAATGCTTCAATTTTCTGTTTAACCCAGTATTCACAAATTATCATTTACAATCGTTCCTTCAACAGGACGTTACAATTACGGAACACAATGAACAACTTAAATTAAGAAAAAAAAACACGCACGTACACCGAAATATCAGAATGAGGAAAAAGAAGACACGTCAGACACACAAACGATTAAAACACACTTCCATGCATCTACTCGGATCAAATAACGTCCGTTCTTTTATATTAAACAAAGCCATTTCAAACTTAAACGCAATCAAGTGGAATGCTTTGCCTACTAACACAGTTTCGGAAGAGCGATCATTGACGCTGGTTAAGGTCGTCATAACCCAGTCAATTCAATTTTATTGGCAAATACATTAGTACATAGCCAAACAACATTCATAAGACATATACTTGCGATGTAAATAAATGCTTGTTCAACGATAATGATGAAAAGTATGGTTTATATAATGGGCATGAACTAATAATAAATGGTTACGTGAATGTTGACAAAAACAACACAACAACAAACATAATCTTCATAACATTAAAGATCGAAAAGAACAATCCTTCCAATCCTTCCAATCCTTCCACAACTCAAACATTTGAGCCTCGCTCTGGGAAAACATGTCTTAATGCACTTACGTCAAGTGTAATCCCAGATTAGCCTGTTCAGTCCGCACATGTTAATGTGGGACAACACTTTCCGCATTAACTGGATTTTCGCTAAGAAGAGACTTCATTTAAACGAAAAATACCACTCAAGCGGAAGGGGTCGCAAAGGCTAATCTAGGAGCTCACACTTTTCGCACATGCATTAAGCCCAGTTTTTCCAAAGCGACGCTTTATAATTGACACGATCGAATCCATTTCATGGGAAGAACCCTTACTCATCGCCATGGTTACCTCACACGTAGGTACCCTTTGCATTCAGGTCAATAGTCCTTCAAGATCTGAAAATATTTTCGGTTATCATTTTTTTGTAATTTAATGCAAATCATCTTAATTTTGCACAAAAATGAGTTTATATATGGTGTACAGTAAATAAACAAGAAAATTTAAAATGTTTTTGTTTTATTTGAATCGATCATCACCACGTGGTGTATACAGGCGGCAGGGATCAAATACGAGTTGTGCTAGGAACCAGCGAGATCTCTGCGCCTGTGCTCGGAACCAGCGAGATCTCTGCGCCTGTGCTCGGAACCAGCGAGATCTCTGCGCCGGAGAGAACGGTTTAATTACCAGTATAGCTGTGTTCATAGATCTCGAGAACGTTAACGATATAAGAGGATATCCAACCCGGCACAATCCGGTTCGTGACTTCCGAACGTTTCATTTTCATCCGCAAACTTTAGTCATGCATTAAACCGATACTTAGTTCAAAGTTAATCTAATTTAAATTATTCGAACGTGCGTTTTAGGCCGTGGAAATCCCACTTCATGTACTTGAAGGTACTGGGGTGCTATTTTGGAATCACTCAGTCCCGTTAGTCTGTCGGTCTGAATGTCTGTCCCGAAACTAGTCCGGACTGTCTCTCAACCATCCATGGAAGGAATTTAATTCCGAAATAACGAAGCACATACATGTGTTCGTTTATATACGTATATGGGACGGACGGAACTACGCTCTAACGGACAGACAGACGTACGGACGGCTTTAATATGAAATTTTTAGTTTAGAACAGCACATTTTCAAGAATATTTTCATTCCTCAAACTTGAAACTAAGTACGGACCCTAATGCAGGGAACACCCATAAACAGTCGTAATAACACATGTCTTACATCGTCTTACAGATGTTTATAAATCCAGGGTTCCCTCTGAGCAAAGATCGTTCGATAAATTTAAGTTATGATTGAGATTTGATAAAAAATAGACATTTATGATAGAAAAATGCTCTAAACATAATAACAAGTGAACGATAATATGGAAAGGAACCGAAAAAAATATGAAATAAACTCAACATAAATGCTGTTTCTAAACCTTATTCTTCTTTTAAAATTGTATCGTAATTAAAAATTTGTCGTACTATATTAAACACGACGATCCGTAGTAATAAGTAAATTAATGAATATTACCTTATTCTTTCGATTGCTCTGATACTGACGTTTCAAGTGCATAATTAGCCTCTCTTTGATCTCAGTTTCACATGTGGCGTCATTTATGGATACGTCATATTTTCCTGCTAAGTCATAAGCTTCTCCTATATCTGTTATTCCCTCGATTTTTGCAACTGTAAGACCGTCTTCGCCGTCAGAAATGATGTCATTTAAATCAAAATTAGCCGAGTCCACGCTTAATAAGCGTTGTATCTCCATTTTGTTATTCCGCATAGTCTCAATTTTATCGTTCAACATGTTTTACAAATTGAGCTCTTCCATTGTTTTTGCTTTTGTCTCTTGCGTTTATGTTTTTGTGTCGTGTTTTTTGTTTCTCAAATAGTTTTGTATCGAATTATAATCAAGTCCAATCGATTTTTGTTATCCCTAATAAGCAAAGTGTTTAAATAAATTATGTTCATTTAGCTTCCATAAATCGCAAAGCGTAACATAAAATATTAATGTATATCTCTATAGTGTCTAAGATATGTCCAAATAGAATTCACAACCGTGTTGACGACTGAGACTTTCGCATTCACTGCTTAAACGCTATTTGATCAATCAATTTTCATTTAAATCCATCCAAACGAATCGTTGAAACGTATTTCAGTCGCTTGATTATATCCCAAAAATTCCACAATGACATTCCACGGTCAAGAACAAATGTATAATGTGTATTTTAAGTATCGATCTAATGTCCGAAGCCGGTAAAACCAGGCTTAACTTCCTCGTAAAACGAGCAGGCTTTTCAGAAATGCGGCTATTTCATTTAACGAACGATTCCTCGGTTAGTCGAATGACACTGCTGTCTTTACATTCAACCGCGTGCCAGTAGTTAGATCGTCACGGTCCCCGCCGCGCGCGATTAGTTAACGTCACGGGCCGGTGCGTTCGGAATACGTCCTAGAGCACTACCAGGAAAAGATCAAATAATGGTTTGATCAAGCATTACGAGGACTTTTTTTAATAATGTTAATGCGCGTAGTGAAAGTTAACTTGGTGTATACAATTTCGTTTGTTTCGATTGGTTTGGGCAAAAATAAGTGTAGGCGGATCGAGAATGCAATATGGTCTCTAATTATTTGGGAACTGTTTGATCAAAATTTAAAAAAAGATGCATCTCAGTAACCACGGTGACGCCTATGCGTAGGCGAATCAAAATAACATGCACTTTAATGAACGCTCATCTAAACAGTAGATGGTAGTTTGTGGTTTATTNGCCCCATTACCAACCCTAGGGCGCCCCGTCCACAAAGACCACGCCCACCCAAAATTTTGTTTTAACATAACTTCTTCATTTATTCACCAATTGACTTCAAATTAATACTGAACATCTCTTATGACAACACAGTCTATCTCGACCATCCATGTCCACATTACCCACCCCGGGGCCCCACCTACATAGGCCTTGCCCACCCAACATTGCCTTTTAATAAAACATCTATTCGGAGTGGGGATACGCGTCGGCCTCTGCCGCGCCAATTCTAGTTAAAAATGAAATCTCAATATATCTATAAATATATCTTAATATAATATTCCATTTCTACGAAAGAAGACGATTAAGAAAAGATTGTGCATTGATAAACGCTAAATGCAACCTTATGCGCCAAATCTCATCTTTCCGTTTGCGCTCATGCCGTTAATTTATGCAGATGTAACAATATCGCTCAACCCTTGCTATATGTCACATACATCACATATAACTCAGAATGAAGAGGTACTAGATGTCACATTAATCACATATACCTCAGAATGGAGAGGTACTAGATGTCGCATAAATCACATATATTTCAGAATGGAGAGGTACCAGATGTCAAATAAATCACATATATCTCAGAATGTAGAGGTACGTGCTTGTACTAGATGTCACATAAATCACATATATCTCAGAATGGAGATGTACATGCTTGTACTAGATGTCACATAAATCACATATATCTCAGAATGGAGAGGTACATGTTTGTAGTAAATGTCAGATAAATTTCATATATCTCATAATGGAGAGGTACTAGATGTCACATAAATCACATATATCTCATAATGGAGAGGTACTAGATGTCACATAAATCACATATATCTCAGAATGGAGAGATAATAGATGTCACATAAATCACATATATCTCAGTATGGAGAGATACTAGATGTCACATAAATCACATTTATCTCAGAATGGAGAGATACTAGATGTCACATAAATCACATATATCTCAGAATGAAGAGATACTAGATGTCACATAAATCACATATATATCAGAATGGAGAGATACTAGATGTCACATAAATCACATATATCTCAGAATGGAGAGATACATACTAGATGTCACATACATCACATATATCTCAGAATGGAGAGAAGATGTCACATAAATCACATATATCTCAGAATGGAGAGATACATACTAGATGTCACATTAATCACATATATCTCAGAATGGAGAATGATGTCACATAAATCACATATATCTCAGAATGGAGAGATACATACTAGATGTCACATAAATCACATATATCTCATAATGGAGAGAAGATGTCACATAAATCACATATATCTCAGAATGGAGAGAAGATGTCACATAAATCACATATATATCATAATGGAGATTACTAGATGTCACATAAATCACATTAATCTCATAATGGAGTGGTACTAGATGTCACATAAATCACATATATATCAGAATTGAGAGATACTTGATGTCACATAAATCACATATATCTCAGAATGGAGAGGTACTAGATGTCATATAAATCACATATATCTCAGAATGGAGAGGTACTAGATGTCACATAAATAACATATATCTCAGAATGGAGAGATACCAGATGTCACATAAATCACATATGCCTCAGAATGGAGAGATACGTTACTAGATGTCACATAAATCACATATATCTCAGAATGGAGAGAACCGTTACTAGATGTCACATAAATCACATATATCTCAGAATGAAGAGAAAATGTCACATAAATCACATTTTCCTCAGAATGGAGAGATACGTTACTAGATGTCACATAAATCACATATGCCTCAGAATGGAGAGATACGTTACCAGATGTCACATAAATCACATATATCTCAGAATGGAGAGATACGTTACTAGATGTCACATAAATCACATATATCTCAAAATGGAGAGAAGATGTCACATTAATCACATAATACCTCAGAATGGAGAGATACGTTACTAGATGACACATAAATCACATGTATCTCAGAATGGAGGGTTACTAGATGTCACATAAAACACATATATCCCATAATGGAGAGGTACTAGATGTCACATAAATCACATATATATCAGAATGGAGAGGTACTAGATGTCACATAAATCACATATATCTCAGAATGGAGAGATACTAGATGTCACATAAATCACATATATCTCAGAATGGAGAGATACTAGATGTCACATAAATCACATATATCTCAGAATGGAGAGATACTAGATGTCACATAAATCACATATATCTCAGAATGGAGAGGTACTAGATTTCACATAAATCACATATATCTCAGAATGGAGAGATACTAGATTTCACATAAATCACATATAGCTCAGAATGGAGAGATACTAGATTTCACATAAATCACATATATCTCAGAATGGAGAGATACTAGATGTCACATGAATCACATATATCTCAGAATGGAAAGATACTAGATGTCACATAAATCACATATAACTCAGAATGGAGAGAAGATGTCACATTAATCACATACATCTCAGAATGGAGAGGTACGTGATAGGTATTTTTCCTTTAAAAGTCGACACATTAATTAATAAGTTCGGAACATATTTGGAAAATGAATAAATAGGCCTACTCACTGTAGAAATCGTTATACAGAATAGATGTAAATGGATTTATTTTTGCTAAGATTGTTAATTTGTTTGTTTTTGCGTACGTTTTATGTTTATTTTATTTAGTCTTCTAGTTAATTACAAGTCACGGCTTCGTGTACACTTTGAATTTAATATTATTTACCAATCAACACGTGTATAATAGTCACGTGCCGGTATATGTTTCGTGCATTATCTATTTAAGCCGTGCTCTGGGAAAACTGGGCTTAATGTATGTGCGTAAAGTGTTGTCCCAGATGTTGTGCGTACTGCACAGGCTAATCAATGACGAGACTTTCCGCCTGAACTGGGTTTTCGTTTAGAAGAGACATCTTTTAAACGAAAAATTCAAATAAAACCGAAAGTGTCGTACGGATAGCACAGGCTCTCTGGGGCGACACTTTACGCAAATGCGTTAAGTCCCGTTTTCCCAGAGCGAGGCTCATTTAGTTATGAAAAGATCAGAAATCTGCTGCTTAACAAGGGGTCACTCCTCAACAAAAGCTTAACACGGAAGTAAAATCTTTCATTCGTTCGGAAAATCACCGGCCAAATATACATGAAATTCAATACAACTAGGTTAGTCGTGAAAAAAGACAGATCAATACTCGGCTACATTGATACAATCATACACATATTAACAGTACATCATTACGGATATGCAAGTAATGAGTTATTTATATCTTTTGATCTTTCTAGATCAAAAGGTTTAACAAACGTGTTCTTCGTTTACTTAAATTTCAAATAAGCACACATACATAATGTTCACGGAGTTAATTATATTGTAATTTTGAGAGAGCCGATTTCTGTTAATGGTTTATATGCTTCAATTTTCTTTTTAACTCAGGACCAATGATGTTAAGTCTACACAATACAATCAACGACTTACGCAGATTATCATTTACAATCGTACCTTCAACAGGACGGCACAATGACTGAACATTGTGAACAACTTTATAAAAAACAACAACACCTACACCGTAAGACGAGAATGAGGAAAAAGAAGACACGTCAGACACAACAACGATTAAAAGACACTTCCATGCATCTAGTCGGCTCAAATTACGTCCGTTCATTGAAACTTAACAAAGCCAATTCTAATTTCAACGTTCAACTGGAATGCGTTGAGTACTCACGACAGTTTCATTCGCGCAAACGCTATACCGGAAAAGTGATGAGTAACTTGATTAAGTTCATGATTTCTCTTTATAACAGTAAAGATCCAAAAGTACATTTCCAGTCCGTCAAAAACTTAAACATTTGAGCCTCGGTCTGGGAAAACGGGGCGTCATGCATGCACTCAAAGTGTCGTTCCAGATTAGCCAGTGCAGTCCGCACAGGCTTATATGACACGACACTTCCAGCCTTAACTGGATTTTCGCTAAGAAGCGACTTCCTTTAATCGAAAAATACCATAAAGGCGGAAAGTGTCGTCACTGTGCGTACTTCAATTTTGAAATAACGAAGCACATACATTTGTTCGTTAACCTACGTTTATGAGACGGACAGAACAACAATTTAAGGACAGACGGACGCAAATTTGTAAAACAATATTATTGTCATATATTATGTCATAACATCATTTTTTTCCATTTCAGTTGTCAGCTTGTTACAAATCCACAATTTTAAGTAACACTTGTAAAAGGAAAAACGCAAAACTTGAAGCAGTTATCACGCCTTGTACTGTTTTACTTGTGTTTCAACATACACTTGTTAATGGTGTCCATTTGATGCTTCACGTCATTTGCTTTCTTGTTAACATTTGACAGATCAATGGCCGACATTCTTCCAATTAAAAATTAATCCGCGACAAGTCGCCCGTGGTCAACGTCTGATCACCACTGAATAACGACAGACTAAAACCTTCTTACTGCCGTTTCGGTCAAAACAAGATCTTCGTGATCAAAGTAGTTGTGAAAATCAGTCGGTGACCATTGACGACCAGTCGACTACCTGTTTAATTCCACCAGCAATCCCTCACAGTAGATAAGTTGGTCATTAGTTGGTATTAAGCTAGTCGCAGGCTATTTGTGACATGTATGTTCTTGTCATCAATATGTGAAAATGTTATGGTAGTTTTAATATTACATGTGCACATTTATCTCCAAATCGATAGTATAATTTTACTTTTGATAATATTTTAAAACGTTATCTTCATATAGTCCGAAAACAATCACATGTGACCTGGACATCTTACTGATTGACCTTATTTTACACGCTTCTGTGGCATTGGCCTTTGACTTTTCGACCAAATTGGAGGCTTCTTCCTTCCCGAGTGACCAACATGCAAAATTCGATTACGATCGCAGGTCATTTGTTTTTGTACCCTGTGACCTTGACCTATAATGTGTTGCCCTCAAAAGCATTGGCGTCTGTCTTTCCTTCCGAGTAATCAATTTGGATGATCGTTGGTTAATCTTCCTGTAGATATCCCGCAAAAACGAAATGGTCTACGGACAAACCGACAAAGTGTCGGGCAGGTGCATAGCAATGAGCATCGCGGTGTGAAAAGGTGGTTTAATCATGTGCGCAAAGTGCGTCCCAGATTAGCCTGTGCAGTCCGCACAGTCTAAACAGGGACGACACTTTCCGCCTAAACAGGAGTTTTGTCTTCATTTAAACAAAAACAAACAATAAAAGCGGAAAGTGTCGTCCCTGATTAGCATGTGCGGTTTGTTGGGACGGCACTTCACGCACATGCATTAAGCCCCGTTTTCTCAAAGCGCGACTCAAATATATTCTCACGTTTGTAGTGTCGGATGACCACAGAGGCACTTGTCCTTTAAAAATGTGAGACTAGCAGAGCACCGTGCAAGAATTGAGATGACCACAGCGTTTAGTTAACTTTGCTTTTTAGGCGTTGTTTTTTAGAATCCATAATGAACACTTCATGATGTTTATTTTAGAGATACGCACTATGGCTTTAACAATCGTACCTCAAACAAACAGATCTACCAAGTGTGCGTTTCTTGTTAACAAACAACGTTTAAGTACGAAACGTAACCAAACTGACACGACAAGGGTATATGAGGAAAACAGCATAACACGCAGTTATAAGGCTACTATCTAGTCGTATCGAATTTCAATTCATTTTTAAATAACAAATACATATAACAGGTCGAAGGAATGGAGTCAACTTTGAACAGTTCGACTGGGTTCATTTAAAATGCACTCTCTAAATAGACACACTTATGAAAAACGTTGAGTCATGTCTTGATAAATCTAGTTGAGAGCAGAAAGTACGAATTGGTTAGTCAGTGGAAAATCCGGTACGCCCGAAACTTAATCCCGTAATTAGTCTTCACCTACTGATTTAAGCTCAATTACATTGATACGCTAAAGCTTGGGGAGACATTTTCGAGTATTTATTATGGGAAGAACCATGACTTTGGACAAATCTTGAGATTGGGCCTTGAGTGGGAATTAAGTCAAACGAATCCCAGCCGATAAAAAAACTACTTCCTGACGCTGTTAAACGTATTTTTCTTCCGCACAACACGGTGATAATCTTCAAACCCTCCGTATCTCAAATCATTTTAGTCGCGCTTTGGGAAAACAGGGTTTAATGCGTGTGCGTAAAGTTTCTTTCCAGCTCAGCCTGTGCAGTCCGCTAATCAGAGACGAAACATTCCACCTAGACTGGATTTTCGTTATGAAGAGACTTCCTTTAAACAAAACAAAAAGGTAAAAGTGGAAAATGTCGTCCCTGATCAGCCTGTGAAGAGCATTAACGGTTCTATAAGCGTTTACTGCGATTTATCTTCACTTCGTTTTGATGATTTTCTAAGATGAATGAGACAAGACATTCAAATCAAACTAAATTTTCACGTAGTCCCTAATCATGCGAGTCGGAATTAGTTGTCAAATAATTTTCAATAGTTAATCACTAAGTATTCAATGTGTTAAGATGCGATTATATATAATGCCTGATTCGACAGCCATTAATTGTTTTTATCGTTTACACCTTTGAACCATTCAAAAGAGGTTCTAAGTCTATCATGATTGCCGTGTTTGACCTAAACAGCTTATGACAGTGTTGGTAACATCAAGATCGCGATTTCAATGTCGCCGCGAAGCATGATTGTGGAAACCTGACATAATAATGTTTAATAAGTGATGGTTTCGGCGGGCGGAGATAGCACTTGCTTGCTTTGACTATAAGACACCACTGTCATTGTTGATAAATTCATACTTATATAAGGTCATCACATTTCTGCAATAATGTAAACAAACATGTTTATGTAGTAATTTCGAGCAACCTTTTTTTCCAATATATATTTTAATCTGTTAAGCGTAACATACGAAGTATTCAATTGACTGTGTCTTAACCCTTTGAGCGCTGGAACCGGATTTTGAAGGCCTTTGCAAACAGTTTGGATCCAGATGAGACGCACAGAACGTGGCGTCTCATCAGGATCCAAACTGTTTGCTATTCTGATAGTATTCTTAGAAAAACAATCGAAGAAAATGCTAATTTTAGAAATTCAGCAGACGACATTTTAGCAGACGACAAATTTCCCAGCATGCAAAGGGTTAAGATAATATGAATCTGTGATCGATAACATGAGAACTCACTCATTATAGTATGCTTGTATAAGCCTCGTTCTGGGAAAACTAGGCTTAATGCGTGTGCGTAAAGTGTCTAAAAGAAGTATTTTCTTTACGAAAATCCAGTTTAAGTGGAAAGTGTCGTCTCTGATTAGCCTGTGGGGACACTTTAAGCACATGCATTAGGTCCGGTCTTTCCAAGAGTGTTGCTCAAACGGTTTTTGAGGACGCTAGTCGAGTTACGTCCCTTTTCAATGTGTACCAGTTGTAGGACAGTTGTACGATATTTTCAAAAAATAATAATCTTTCACAGCTCTACGTTCAATATTCCGCAATGACTTTGCAACCACCAGTCAACCACGTGGAGTGTGTGTATTCATACGCCGGGTACATGAGGCACTGAAGCGTATAAACTTGTTACAAAGAAGGGTGCGTTACATGTTCAATGGAAGGACGTTTGTACCCGTGGTTTAGAACGAGGAAGTAATTTGGATTTCAATGTCTACTATGGACACGATTTCTAGGTCACACAAAGCTGTCTTAAACTGCTTCAAACCAATCTTCGTTTTTATCAAATACTCCTGACAAAAGAATATAATTTTGCAATTCTTAATTATACGCGCAGATACCCAATACTGTTAATGTCGGTAATTAAGTATAGCAGATGCGATAACACCATTGTTAAAGGGACCTTTTCACAGATTTTGGCATGTATTGACGTTGTTCATTAAATGCTTCAAATTGATAAATGTGAACATTGGAACTAAAAAGCTCCAGTAAAAAAACAAAAAAAAATGTAAAAAAGGATTAATAGTCTAACGCTTAGACCACTCGGCAATACGTGGCCTGACAAAACAAACTCTATTTTAAACGTTATATAAGCAATCCTCGTAGTTTCACAAAATATAACGATAACAACGAAACTCTCCAAATTATGCAATCGTTTCGCGTAGCAACGCTTTATAATTTTCATGTTTGTAATTCGTCAAAAGATGCAAATAATGGATATTTTAGAGCATGGTAAATGTTCAGTATTACTGTTTCCTCACAAATATCATAACTTCAACGAAAATTTGCAAAATCTGAAACATTTTTTTTCTTCAATTTTGTCAGATTTCGAAATCAGAATATAATTATATATGGTACAATTATCACCGGCGACACTTATTTAGCTTTCACGAATATGGTAATCTGAAGCAAGTAAAGGCATTATTTGATGAAATAGCGAAATATTAATATGGTTGAAAAATATATCTGAAAGTAGGTTGAAACGCTCCGAAAAGGTTGCGGCGGAATATATAGTAACCATTGATTGAAACACAGAGAACCAATGTCTGAAAAAAAGAAGCCTGCGTTCATGCTTACGACGTGGTTTATATTGTTGTTGTTGTTTTTACAAAAAAAAAGAGTTTCCCTTCTCGAGTAGTTAACTCTTCGTACAGGAATACTATGGTACTAGGCGGTAGTCATGCAAGCACATTGAAGCAAGTTTTGCAATAGCTATAACATGAATAATACAGTCAGCCCCTTTATGCAGAAATATACAGGTTGCACTGCTTACTCTGCTTATAGCAGGATGTGTTGCACTGGGGCCACAGCGAGGTGACACTTTGAGGGGAGGTCAAATTAATAGGGCTTAAAGTAGACCTTAAATATGTCTTAATTGAGCGTTTTGCTCAAGCATAGACGATGGAAGATAGAAATTAGTTTGTAAAAATAGGCTTTGACGTTGCCCCCCCCCCCCATACAACATGGCTTTCTCGGTCTCATTCGCGGTTTCACATATGGGCTCGCACGATGGGTCCCATACATTTTCAGGAAAACGTAGTAGAAATGAAATATTCTGGGGGAAAAAATCGTTTTTATAAGGTATTTGATGTTGATCCAAACAGTTACTTGTTTGTCAGAAAATTACAATTCTGCACATAATGGGTTTAATTTTCAAACCGATATGGGTCCCTTAAATGGTCCATATCGGCAACCCGAATGCAATCTGATTAACGACGAAAAAAAAGTATTTATAAAGAAATGTTGTCTTGTTATGAATGAACAAACTACTATGTAACATAAAATAATAAATTATCATAAAAATATTTAAAAATAAATAACATAGATTATTTTTTTGGTGCAGCCAGAGTAAAAGGTAACTTTGATGTAATCAAAGGGTAAGTTGTTGACTTGTTTTCCAAAATAACAGTCGATACACCACACATGCCACCTAGCATTTAAAATACTTGCACATATTTTGCGAAACAAGCTGATATTTGTTTTTCTTTGTTTTGGTTTTCGCAAAATATACTGCACCATTGATATCAGCTTTGTATAGTACAGAGTACATTTTTCATGTTGAACTTCTTATTTTATATTTAATTGTTACAAGTTTATGAAAAAAAAATCAGTTGAAGCTACCTAGATCAAAACGCCAACATGTCGTTCTCTCTCTCTCTGTTTAATTGGGTCAGCTTATAATATTTAGCTATTAAGCTCTACATATTAAACATAGCAAAGGTCAGCTGGGTAAGTATGGAGCGTTATGAGGTTCATTATTGTTGTTATGATAAAACAAATGTTGCGCTTTCGTTAACCAAATGTTGACTATTTCGTTAGCAAATCGTTTTATGCTAAATTCCTTTCGTTTATGCGTCAATGCTTTCATGCAAATGCAATACGGTTAATAAAAATTGCTTAACGAAACTGACGTTGAAATATAAGCTCTTACTAAAACGGGGTAAGAGATTATCATGTTGTTGTTTTTATATAATTAATATATGGGTTATGTTGCCAGATATCCAGAAGTGATTTAATTTAAATGTTCTCAATTTGTGTGCTAGTCATTTTTGTGTCCGTTTTTTTTTTTACATAATTCATTGCAGAATAAAGACTCGTTTTTTCTGTAAACAGTATAATTACCTATTTCATAAGCTAAGATTCTGTGGAAATCGTAGACCGTACACTACTTATGAGCGTTTTGATAATATTTCATTAACCCTTTGAGCGCTGGAACCGAATTTTGAAGGCCTTTGCAAACAGTTTGGATCCAGATGAGACGCCACAGAACGTGGCGTCTCATCAGGATCCAAACTGCTTGCTATTCTGATAGTATTCTTTGAAAAAAAATCGAAGAAAATGCTTATTTTAGAAATTCAGCAGACTACATTTTAGCAGACGACAAATTTCCCAGCATGCAAAGGGTTAATACAGTAGAGCCTCGCCCTGTGAAAATGGGGGTTTAATGCATGTGCGTAAAGTTTCGTCTCAAATTATCCTGTGCAGTCCGCACAGGCTAACCAGGGACGACACTTTCCGCTTTAATGACATTTTTCGTGTAAAGCAAGTCGCTTCTAAGCAAATATCCAGTTCAGGCGGAAAGTGTCGTCCCTGATTAGCCTGTGCGGTCCAAGGTACCATTTTTGTGTCCGTGTGTCGTATGAATAGATATATTTGCGGGAAATTAAAATGGAATTAATTGTGTCACAAAACAAATTAAAAACGACCACATCTCGCGTTGAAAGCTCTAAATGCTATAAGGAACAATGATTTTTAGTTGTTTAACTTTATTTTACGAAATATTGTACGAAATTTTCGTTGATTTTGAGTAGTAATCGGGCTTTAAATTAAGCAACACAAGCCTATGTTAGAAATAAATATATATGACCCCTTTACAAACTGAAGAACAAGCACGCTAAATGTACCATTTTTCATAGAAGTTTCAAGTAATGGAAACACGAACCAAATCTTCCATCGGCCTCGTTAACAATTCCCAAAGATGCACTGAAACTCGCAGCACTGATGTGTGTGTCCATATATACATACAATTGTAAAGTAAACTGCATTGTAAATTGTATTGTAAATTGAATAGGTTTTTGTTATATTTCCAATCATTTATGCGAGTTAGAAAATACAACGCAAATTTGTACCTTGCCTTATCCGACTTATGATTGTTTTTTGTTGTTGTATTTTTTTTTGTTGTTGTTGTTTCTTGCACTTGTATTTGACATTACGCCGTTAACCGCGAAGCACATGTCCATTGAACTATTGTATAACCAAAAATATATTGTTCCGTTTACTTCATTGCATACACATATGCCTGAGATGTAAACAAAGTCGTGTTGTGTTCTGTTGTGTTCTGATAACTGTTGTACACAAACCAAACAATTAGTTTTTGACACGGGCGTGATTCCAAGCGAATGCAGAGGATTCACAATCCAAGCAATACGGACAAACGAGCCACTCAATTACCGTATAATAAATCTACTACCATGCATAGGTAAAGTAAAAGTTCGTTTCTTTCTTTGAGAGCAAAATAGCTGTAGAAAATATCAATCATGTGAGGGCCATGTTTTCACCCTACATAGCATAAAAAAATAAGTCTAATATCTATGAAGCCTATATTGACCTTCAGAAAGCATTTGACTTCATAAACATCTTCATATACCGTGACATGCTCCTCAACAAATTAACACTGCTGAGTAAAGACGGGAACGCCTGCATTACAATCCAAGTCAATTAATGTGAGCAAGGCGCATTATGCGGCAACCATAAAAATCTACTGCATACTGACATCATCGACCTTGTTAGCAAAACAAATGACCTTGACCTGGGTTTTCGTATAGGACACACTTCTATATCTATCCTTCTACACGCATATGACATCGTGCTTCCATTGAAAAGTGAAACTGATCTGCAGTGCATGCTAAACGTTTTACAAACATGGTGCAAAAATGACGAGTATTAGTATATACAAATGAGCCTCGCTCTGGGAAAACGAGGCTTAATGCATGTGCGTAAAGTGTTGTTCCAGATAAGCTTGCGCATTCTCTTTTAAGCGAAAATCTAGTATAGGTTGAAAGTGTCGTCCCTGACTGCACAGGATAATATTGGTCGAAACTTTACGCACATGCATTAAACCCCGTTTTCATAGAGCGAAGATTAAATAAATCAAGATGCATGCATTTTCAAAAAGGCTACATGCACTGCTGAGTGCTGAATACAAGGCACTTCGATTTCACAAAATTAACAACTTTTAAGAGGCAGTATCCGGATATATATATATATATCGCGGCGTGTAAAGTGAGACGGTGGAGTAACATGATGCGCTATTGTAACAGGCTTGCATCAATCAGCGATAAAAAAATCAAAACACGAATACTAGTATTTGAAACAGACTTTAATTCGAGCACGAATAACTTGTGTAGTGATACATCCATAATGCATGAGCTATCGGTAAGTTATCATGACATGCGCGCCGTGGATTTGCATTAAGTTAAAGCTAGTCACATACATGTCCCATGAAAATATTTAGTTTTTTTTTAGAATTTAATAATAGAAAACAAAATGAGTTGTTGAACTTAACAAAATCTGAAAGATCTGCTATGGCATAATCTAGAAGCGGAATTATCCAGAATTGAACCTAGTGCTACATAAAAGAACCATTTTCTGAAAGATTGTGTAAGCTGATTCGTCGAAAAGTATAGAATCTGAAGAACATGTGCTGTTAGTATATGCTTAATATCCGCCTAGTTCCGGGAAAACTTGGCTTAATGCATCTGCGTTAAGTGACGTCCCACATACAGGCTAATCAGGGGCGAAACTTTCCGGACAGGCTCATATGGGATGGCACTTTACGAACGTGAATTTAGCACAGTTTTGCCAGAAAGCGACTCATATAATCATTTTAAACATGAAATGTGTGGCACTTTATTGAAAAACGAAGAATTCTTAGTGATGTCCATTAACAGTATAAAACTAGTGATGTCCATTAACAGTATAAAACTAGTGATGTCCATTAACAGTATAAAACTAGTGATGTCCATTAGCAGTATGAAACTAGAATATATATTCAAATACCTCCTGCAAAATAACGCCAAGTACCCTTTTTAATGTATTCACTGTATAATGAGGCGAAAACAAACTGTACTTGTCTTACTAAATGTGACTATGCTTATTCTGCACATGTAACTAATTATTATCTGTTTCACGACCTTACCATATATTGATGAACATGGCCTTCTAGGGCCATGTGTAAATATACTTATTAAAACATAAAACCGTATCATGTGTATGTTTATTATGTTTATACAAATGCCACTATAATAAATACAAATCTATCCATTTATGTGCTTGTTATTTAGGATGAGTACAAAGGAATGTAACAACGAAGAATGCCACAAAGAAGTATGAGGAAACAGATGTAAACAAGTAGCTGGGGCGGGATGGAGAGGTGGGGGCACGTGGCTGTGAATAAGAAGAACATCTAATGAAGGAAGAAATTTTGGGGTTACTTTGTCACTGGCAAAAAAGTCCAAATAAATGTTGGAAGATTAATTATTTCTACAAATATTTAATTCGATATATTTGTATTGCATAGAAGTAACCGGTATTTATGTAATGTATATCATGAAGCACACTATATGTCTATATATAATTGTTGAAATCAGTAAATACCTATGAAAAGTCCATTGTGTAAATTACTTCATGGCTGTATTGAATGTTTTATGTAACCAACTGACAATAAGGATAATTAGAAATTAAAGCATGATTAAAACATTTAGTATTTAGCTAATTATTGTTAAGTTTCTGCAAATTAAACGGAATAAGGTTTCTTTCTGTTCTAATACTGCATAATTTTGTTTGCACAAACTTCAATGTGGGTGAAATTGTTTTTGTGTATAATAATAAATTATAATACACATTTGTCATTCATTGAAATTTCATTTAGATAAAAAAGGCATCTTGTTCATATGATTATTTTGCTACACTATATAGGGTATACATGTATATAGAAATCTATAATAATATTGTTTTACTCTTAACATGTCTTGCATAATAAGAACAGATCAAATGTATATACTGTGACATTGTACTGTTTATATGGTGTTGACTGTCAAAAAGTTATTGTTTCCATGCTTCCAGTGTGTTGTTTGCATCACTCATGCTTTGTATGTAGTTCATATATGAGGATTTAAAAATAAATCTTAAGATATTTTTCTCATACAGAATTTGTATTCATGGATCATAATGAAGTTATAGGTACAAGATACTTTTTGGTCAATTAAATAGAATTCTAAAAACCAGTGTACACTCATTTAACAATAAAATGCAGTATATGTTTAAACAGAAAGTATATGGGTTACCCATGCATGGCCCATGTAATGTGTAAGGGCTGCTCATATAGGTCCCAAATGGGGAAGCCCAGATGGAATGGGAAACATGTAGAACCCGGTTGCACTTTCTATGTGGGTTCCAAGCTGCAATTATTCAACTCCCAGCTATTGACCCATCTGAGTCGCTGGGCACGTATGCACTCATAAAAGCTCAAAGCATTCATGAAGAACTATATGTGTCCCTTGTGGAACCTCATGGATCCAATTTTTTTTAAATGCTGGGACCTACCCTTGTTTTCCTGGACTCCGTGTTTCTTTGCTTGATTACGTGAAGCTTCAGTCGCTCAATGAACTCATCAATGTCCTCCAGACCATTGTACGGCACGTTCATCTCCTCGCACAACTCCATCGCCTCAATGACGTCATTAATATCCCCGAAGTATACGTCATCAAAACAGTCGTCGAAAGGCTCTGACCTCGCGCCGGCGAGGGGCCTGTGACGGAATTGACCTGAGTCCGACATTGATTATGTCCGAAACCTCACCAGCTTGTTAAATACTAGGTATCCACACACTAGTGAACGCTACCTCCGATGTATGCACATGTTTAAACCATGAGTTCAAATACCTGGGTATGGTTAAACCACAATCAAACGTTAATTGCAAAAGATATCACAAGAATACTACACAGATTAACACCTATATCGTTTAAACCGCACGTAGCAAATAAACATTTGTAAAATGTATCTTGTTGATTAAACATTATCAACTTTAAGATATGTTTTAAACATCTGGGTATATGCATGCCATCGTGATCTAAATTTGTTGAGGCCTTAACCACATGTACGTGTTGGGTTTCACAATATACCGGCATTCATACGAGTTGGTAGACAGCGTCTCCCCGTGTCTAATATCTATCCATTGGTTGTGCAATGGTTACACAACCGTATCTGAAATACTACGCTTTCATAGTCAATATAAGTATATCGTTAAAGGAACCTGATCGCAAAGTGACGACCCTCAAATATTTAGAAATATATCTAAAAAGTCACGTTGTTTAATAATAAACGACATAACACTCACTGACTGGGCTACACCATTATTAGAAACACTGTTTTGATAATGAAAAAAAAAACTCATTAGAAATACAAACGTAAATACCATTAAAGAGCGCGAACGTTTTCTTCGGTGGCACAGATGTGGCAAGTGCGTGTTTTTATTTATATCGTTACCACTAGTTGGTAACTCGTTCCCACGACTTACTGATTATATTCCAATGAGTTTGCCTGCCCACGACAAATTGACGGCAAAATGACTTTTCATATATGTGCCAGCGTACCTTATCTTCGAGGTTATAGAAAATTTGCATACTGCAGATCGACAAAGCTAAATGAAATGACGTCCTACATTTGGGCCGCGACATGCGAAAATCAATCTTATGCCATAATTATGCGACCAGCGTATCCCTTGACCAGCTTGATAGTTACCTGCTCTGTCCGCTATAAAGTCACGCAAGGTTTCGTGATGTCCTTAGCGAACAGGGTAGCACGACCACACTGCTCTTATGCGCAGGCAGATCTGAAGCTACGCTGGGCCCATCTGGCATAATGCCCATTTTCGCATTACGCGGCTCTTTTTGTTAGTATTCACGACCGAATTATGAAAGCGCCAGTCTCGTTTAATCCCTGTGGTATCAGGTTCGAGTCCCGCCATGGGTAAATTGATCTATTTGCTCATTGTATTAATAATTTATATATTTTCTTTGCGTTTGTCCAAATGGAAAATACTTCATGCGGCAAGTATATTAAAGCGCTTTTTTTCAACCTTATGTAAAATGTGAACACGTTTATTTAATGTGTTTAAATGGATTGACACGCTTTAAACGAAAATATATCGTAGGTGGAAGTTAAACACTTCCTGATTGTTAACCGTGACGGTGAAAACTGAGCTCAGCGAAAATTTATTAGCCTTACTAATGTATAAAAATAAAACACCTGTTGATTTATTAACAATTTAGTTTAAGATGATACAACCTTTCGTAGTTTAACAAATAAGTATATCGTTTTAGGAACTGACGTTAATGTTTTCTACCAGCACATCTTTAATAAAGGTGCATGTCTATAAATACAACATTCGGCTTTTTGAAAACCCCAAAACAAACAAGTAAGACATACAATTCTTAAGTTCATGAATGTTACACTTCCAAAACATAATATTATATATAATATGGATAAGCTGAAGAAGACCGATAGGTCGAAAGCTACGGCAAATTTAATCAAAGCGTTTTATTTTTTATAAACGGCTAGAAGCGAATTTGTTATATATAATGTTTTGATAGTGTAACTTGAACATTTGTATATATAAGCCTCGCTATGGGAAAGCGGGATTTAATGCATGTGCGTAGTGTCGTCCCAGATTAGCCTATGCAGTTTGCACAGGCTAATCAGGGACGACGCTTTCCGCCTAAGCTGATTTTTTTGCTAAGAAGAGACTTTCTTTAAACGAAAAATACCATAAAATCGGTATCGGACTGCACATGCTAATCTGGGACGACACTTTACGCACATGCATTAAATCCTCTTTTCACAGAGTGAGGCACATATAGTTTCCACCTTATGACTGGGCGGTCTTCAGTTCGATGCAATGTCCGGGTACATTCTGTGTACCATGCTGACACACTATACGTGTGGTATAGCGATCCTGCAACTATCGGTATATTGTTTTGCTGGATGAAGGTCGGTCTGTCTGTCGGTTGACCAGTTCGATTCCGATCAATAACTTGTGAACGGATTGACTGATTGGCTTGATACTTCACATGTGCAATGGCCTTAGACAGTAGATGGCCTTTTTTGAAATTGGGGTCACTAGGTCAAAGGTCACTGTCATAATAAGTGGGAAAATTGTTTCCAATCAACAACTCGTCAACGAATTGACCGATTGAGTTGATACTTCACATGTGCATTGGCCTTGGACAGTAGATGACCCAATTGCAATTGGGGTCACTAGGTCAAAGGTCAAGGTCACTATCACAATAAGTGTGAAAATCAAAGCCCTGTTGGGGTGCATATGTCTCCGACCACGGAACTCTTGTTTGGGATGGTAATAGTAAAATAAAGTTTACTACAAAGTAAAAGATTATGGTGAAGAAGGTTACCAGAACAACCTTTTCCTTTCATAAATATTACCATTTTCTTACTAGGATATTCAACAAAACCTTCTAGAGCTATAAATAATGTTATTTTATTTAATAAGCTTTATTATATACAGTTGTTAAATGCCAAAAAAATGCTTTCCAAACATAACAGGAGCAAAGAAATACATAACGTATGAATATGATAACTTAAGAAAAATATCAATTTCAAAAAAATAATAGAATCATTTGATAGAATGGGAATTGTTTAATGCTATTGTCTCACAAACTTTGAATGTAAATTTTGTGATTGTTGTATCTATTTTCTTCACGAAGTTTTTCAATTACTAATCATATTGTGCTGTTACTTAAATAAAATTAAATGTAGGACCTATGTTTCATTAAATATTATTATATGAACCTATTAAATGTTTCTCTATTCCTTGTTCATCAGTTATGACAATTGATAATACTTGTTTTGTCGATACGCACTGGAAAATGTTGTTTTTATCTCGTTGATTAGCTATTACAATTGATAATACAGGACTAAAACTACAGAAAATACTACATCATTAAACACTTTAAGTATAACACAATCCATGCAATTTTGTGTTGGAAAAATGTATAATTTTTTTATAACAAAATATGTAAAAGAAAAGAAAAGAAAAAAACAAAGAAAACGACATTTTCCAGTGCGTGTAGAATAAACAAATATTGTATTATACTTAAAGTGTTTAATGATGTAACATTCTCTGTAGTTAAAAAGTGAATCCTTCATTTCACTTAACACTACTGTATGTAATCTTTAAAGGTCTGTTGGCATGAAGCATCTCTTTTCTTGTACTGTTATGCTATGTTATCTCCACTGTTGGCATGAAACATCTCTTTTCTTGTACTGTTATGCTATGTTATCTCCACTGTTGGCATGAAGCATCTCTTTTCTTGTACTGTTATGTTATGTTATCTCCGCTGTTGGCATGAAGCATCTCTTTTCTTGTACTGTTATGTTATGTTATCTCCAGGCATGAAGCATCTCTTTTCATGTACTGTTATACTATGTTATCTCCACTGTTGGCATGAAGCATCTCTTTTCTTAGACTGTTATGCTATGTTATCTCCACTGTTGGCATGAAGCAACTCTTTTCTTGTACTGTTATGTTATGTTATCTCCAAGCATGAAGCATCTCTTTTCTTGTACTGTTATGCTATGTTATCTCCAGGCATAAAACATCTCTTTTCTTGTACTGTGATACTATGTTATCTCCACTGTTGGCATGAAGCATCTCTTTTCTTGTACTGTTATGCTATGTTATCTCCAGGCATGAAGCATCTCTTTTCTTGTACTGTTATGTTATGTTATCTCCACTGATGGCATGAAGCATCTCTTTTCTTATACTGTTATGTTATGTTATCTCCGCTGATGGCATGAAGCATCTCTTTTCATGTACTGTTATGCTATGTTATCTCCGCTGTTGGCATGAAGCATCTCTTTTCTTGTACTGTTATGTTATGTTATCTCCGCTGTTGGCATGAAACATCTCTTTTCTTGTACTGTTATGTTATGTTATCTCCAGGCATGAAGCATCTCTTTTCTTGTACTGTGATACTATGTTATCTCCACTGTTGGCATGAAGCATCTCTTTTCTTGTACTGTTATGCTATGCTATCTCCACTCTCTTTTCTTGTACTGTTATGCTATGTTATCTCCACTCAAGAAATACTCTTGCTTGCAACTCATTTATATCAACAAAAGTAAATTGTTTCACCCTTAAAGGAATATTTTATACAGAAAACTTTACACGCAGATGAGTTTGTAAAATATTTTATAAATATGTGACACTTTTCTATTTCTTTGAATGTCATTGACTTCTATTACACATGTTTTTGTTTTCATCTCGGATTGCATTGCATGATCATTCATCTTGAAATGTAATGTGTGGAAAACAAATATTTATACGGTTTTAATTGAAATTGCAGAAAATCAAAGAAATATATTCAATAGCACCAAACGATGAAATTAAAATTTCTGTGTTTGAATTACATTAAAATATTATACTGGTCGCTGTTCTTTTTGCGTGGATCCAATTAATACACTAACTGGAGCGAACATAAAGGGCATTGTTTTCGAAGAACACTTATATTTCAATTATACGAAAGCCATGTTTTTTTCGGCGTGGCTATTTTAAAAGACATTTCCCGAATAAATAACTGACCTTGACTACAAAAAGTGTTCAATTATGTTATGAATAACTGGTTGACTATCTTTGGTCAGCAGTATAACGTCAAGGATGAACGCTGCTGGCGGATATTTGTTTACTTCTGGGAGAGGTCAAATCTTTTCATAACAACATTCATAAGGAGCTGGTTTATATATATGTAAAATTTCATTGGTTTATTATAAATAGAAGGTAACACATGCTTAACGGAACTTGAGCTAAAGCTCTCTTTCCTTCTTTAAACATTTAGAAAAATGGCAGAGGATGATTAAATGTTTGATTATTCTCACATGGATTCTGATATATATGGTTTTGATGAAGTAGACTCTTAAAGGAATACAGATGTGTTAGTTGAATTGACAATTATTTACTTTGTTCCCGAAATTGATTGATTAAACTAATTTCTATGTGCAGAATGGCTTGACAACGGAAGATTCTCTGCCATTTCGGCATTAGTCGCCCCATTAATAGGTCGTGCAAAGTTGAACATTGAATTGGACTATCAGGAGCTATAAGACTTCTTGACATTGTTCAAAAATGATGCATTGATTAATTGCCTTGTGCTTATAAACGATGCGGTTCTCTAAGATCCCAAGTATCAATATAATATATATATATATATATAATTGTGGTATTTTCCTGAAAAGGTGCTTAATATTTACATAGTTTGATATGCCTTTTTTTAAACATATTTAAGGTCTTAGATTAAAGTTTATTGAATAAAACTACACCATAAAAAAAAAGACATAACACTATTACTAACGAAAACAATATATAATAAGTGTAAATCTATGCACATGCATACCATTTTGTAACGAGAGTGATTTTTGAAACATGTATTTGACTTTTCTGTTATAGAGGTTCCAGCATGTAATCAACAAAGCATATTAGGAGCACCCATATCCATTTCCTAAAATATCTACATTAGGAGCCAAACTTATATTTTTGTTCATGCCACATGTTTAATTTTGAAAAGTAATTATTATTTATATACTGATATTGTCACCGGGTAGATTTTACTCTATAATGTCCTTTTAATTAGTTANTGCTGACCAATAACAATCTTGTTGATTGCATATATCTCGCCATGGCTGTATAATTCTGACTGGACAATACACGTATGAGAGCAACAGTACACGGCTTAACGCATACCGGAAACAGGACTGAATCTCACAACAGTTGCCAATGGTAACAAAAATGACAAGGGACATACACACTAGAATATGATATTAGGACAAATATACATATAAGATACAATTTATAATAAAATGATATACCTTCAGCAGTTTAACCTTGGTTCATATGTGTCACCGGGTAGATTTTACTTTATAATGTCCTTTTAATTAGTTAGGAAAGTAATCCTATCGGTTGGGTTGGGTTCTTGGGAAGTCCTTAGTGATTTATCGAGCAACACGGTTACCAATTTCTGTTACTGTTTAATATGGTTTACAATAAGCACGCATCCTGAAAGTACACAATATGAACAGTCCTTACAATCATGTAATATACATAATTGAAACATGTATACAAATACCATATATTTATATACTTCATAATATACATCTCTTATTTATATCATATCCCTATATATGAAATCACCTATGTGTGAAGTGGCACCTTGACTATATGACACATATATAATAAACACCATTACTTCAGGAAATGCATGTAAACTAACATGTACATGAGTTATGCAATTACAGGTTACAACAATATAAAAATTACAGGATAAAACATATATAACAATCACAGGTTACAACATTTGTTAACTCACCAAACTGAGGGTCTACATGCACTCTACTCATTGGCACCAGCAATCTCTGTACATCACACTTACAATCACAATGTGCACCAGTTAGTAGATAAGACATCTGTCTTTTCAGAGCTTATCATTAACAATGACCATCTAACTGTTTCCATGCCCAATCCAATCAGATTGCAGCATTTTGGAGGTAAATCAAATAACCAATAACAAAGGATTTTACATTTGACAGGGATATGTACAACATTTGGGATCAAGGGGGACAAATCTAACAAGACTAACAGAAATCCAACAAGACTAACAGAGTATCCAAACCTTAAAATCTAGCACTGTCACACTTCCCCTGCTTCGAAAATGACGTCCCGTCATCGTCCATCAACTTCAAACTGTCAGTATACTACCTACTACTATACAATACATACTTCTACAAAATGCAAAAGGCTATCATTCAAACATAACCCTCAAACTCCCCATGTAAAATGTAAGCAAGTATATAAACTTATTTACTGATATCTCAATAATAAAAAATAATTGACATTGTCTCCCCTATCTCAAAATTGTGTCCACGCAATTAATCAAATGTTTAATTTTTTTTACAACAATACAAAGTTTAAAACTGAATTAAAAAAAACATACAGTATTTCAATATCAATTTGGCATTATTACGACAATACTACGCGTGTACTTCAACTAAATTTAAAAACAAAGTTATTGTAGACAACCCTAATTCACTGTCAATGCATCTTATTCTTTTCAATAATTCTTGAGTTTATCATTGAATTTCAAATTCTTGAATGATTACTTATTTCAGCTCTTTTATCTTACTGCATCACAACATTTATAATTATCTTCACAACTTCAGAATTCAATTCATCAAACACTCCTGAATTCACAANACATACAATATTTCAATATCAATTTGGCATTATTACGACAATAGTACACATTTGGGTTCAAGGGGGACAAATCCATCAAGACTAACAAAAATCCAACAAGACTAACAGAGTATCCAAACCTTAAAATCTAGCACTGTCACACAAACACTATATCAACACTAAATATATAAAACCTAGTCATGTGTAACAGAATACATATATTTATTTTATCTACAAGTGACAAAGTGTACATGTGCATGTTAATGTAACATAACACATGTTGTCTTTTTTATCATACAATGGGTCAATCTGCAATAATGGTGCACAACACTAACCATTAAAACAGGTTGTCAAAAATTGATTGTTGTACAATGTAATTGATTGTTTTCTTATATTATAAAGCTATCTTACAGTAAGCTGTACCAAAATGCATGTATGTAACAATAGCATAATCATTAGCCCNAACATACAATATTTCAATATCAATTTGGCATTATTACGACAATACTACGCGTGTACTTCAACTAAATTAAAAAAAAACTTATTGTAGACAACCCTTATTCACTGTCAATGCATCTTATTCTTTTCGATAATTCTTGAGTTTATCATTGAATTTCAAATTCTTGAATGATTACTTATTTCAGCTCTTTTTATCTTACTGCATCACAGCATTTATAATTTTCTTCACAACGTCAGAATTCAATTCATCAAACACTCCTGAATTTACAAGCACATTTAAAGCTTTCAGTCTGTAATCCGTATTATGCATTTCTGTCACTACCATGTTCATTTTATAGTCCTCATATTTGATCGGAGGCCTCCTTTCTCTTATAGATGTTCTTGTTGGTTCTCTTGGAACCGGTTTCGGTTTTCTCTTTTCTATCTGTTTAGGTTGCTCCGATGTCTCCTCTGTATTTTTACTGTTTTCCTTGTCAGTCTTTTCTGCATCTCCAGACTCTGTCTCTATCCTAGGCACTGTCCTTCTTGAGGCTCCTTTAAGTTTAACTCCTCTGTCTACTTTCTTCCTTTTCGTATCTTCTGCATGTTCTTTGCTAGTACTGTCAACTTCTGTATCGACCACCTTAGCTGTTTCTATCTGTTTCACTGTTGTCTCTTCTTTGTCACTACCAGTATTTCCGGATTCATCTATTACCTTTTCTTCTACTACTTCCTCAAGGTTGTCTAGTTGACCACCTTCTGCTTCTTCACTTTCTTCACTACTCTGTATTTTCTCTCCGTCTTTACCACCATCATCTTCCTCCTCTTCTTTATCTGTTTCTTCTACCTTATCAGGATGGAGTGTATCTCCTTCACTGGTCTCTTTATTTTTCTGCGCTACTTCTGTCTCTACATTCTTCTCAAATATGTGGGCGTCCCCACTTGCATATGTGTTCAGAACATTCTCATCTTCTGAATCACTTGATTCTTCTTCGCTTGTGACGTCACGTACTTCTTCATGTTTTGTCTCTTTCGGTGTAACCTTGGCTTCACCTTTCTCTTCCTTGGATATATCCACTCTTTGTTTCGGTATCGGTGGTCTTGGTCTGGGTATTGGTCTCCTAGTGTTTGGAACCATATCCTGTTCTGCCTCATCACTCACTACTGTTGTCTCTATCGGTAGCAGGTGGTTTCTATGTAATGTTTTCTCTGTTCCGGATGTCGATCTTATCTTAAATACTGGTATCTCTTCTCGTGGTTGTTCTATCACCTCATACACCTCTTCTTCAAACTTATCTACTATTTTATGCTTTCCCTCGAATGCAAGTATCTTTACCAGGACCTTGTCTCCTACTGTAATCTTTGACGCTTTGGCTTTCTTATCGTATTGTTTCTTTTGTTTGTCTCTGGCTTTTTCGGTATGTTTCTTTGCAATTTCTTGTGTTGTTTTCATTCTGGTCTTCAAATCTTTGACATATTCTTGTGTTGTTTTGTTTGCTGTTTCTTCTATTTCGGACGTTTGAAACAAGGAATCTATGGGAAGCTTTGGTTTTCTTCCGAACATGAGCTCGAATGGCGAGGTCTTGGTACTCTCGTGTATGGTGCAGTTGTATGCATACACCAAGGATGGAATGTAGCTCTTCCAGTCCGCTTTCTTGGATGGCTCTAATGTTCCTAACATGTTTAGCAGTGTCCTGTTCCATCTTTCAGTACAGCCATTCCCCATAGGATGATATGATGTTGTCCTTGTTTTCTTCATACCCATTATATTGCAAAGTTCTTTTATGAGGTCTGATTCGAAGTTGGCACCCTGATCTGTATGCAATTTTGTAGGAATACCGTAGTTAACGATGAAGTTGTTGTAGAATGCATCTGCGGTGGTCTTAGCTGTTTGATTTTTAGTTGGTATTGCCAGGGCGTATTTTGTAAAGTGGTCAGTGATTACTAAAATATTGCCATGTCCTCTTGATGGTTCTAGAGTCAGGTAATCCATGGATACAAGCTCTAATGGGTAGGTAGATACGATGTTCACTAGTTCTGTTTTGATGTTTGTAGATGATTTTCTTCTTATACATCTATCACAGCTGGAAACCCAGTTCTCCACGTCAGTTGTCATACCTGGCCAAAAGTACCTTTCTCTAATCAGGGATAATGTTCTTTCACGTCCGGGGTGTCCTATATCATTGTGAAGGCCTGTTAGTACCATTTCTCTGTAACATGTTGGCAAAACAAGTTGGTTAATGGTACTTTCTCCTTTAACCTCTCTATATAAAATACCTCTAATCATCTTCAGGTTGTTAAAGTTCTTTCTCATGAAAAGGTCTTCTTTTGTTACACACTGATTTCGGTCCGGTAAAAACTTGTCTATCACTGCTCGTCGCCATCTTTCAATTAATCTATCCTGTCTCTGACTGTTTCTTATTTCTCTAATTTCTAGTTGCGCCATAGGAGTTCCAGGTGTCTCGGTTGCCTCTACTATGTTAATGTTGGCTGATGGTATAACTTCAATGTATGGTGGAGCTGATGTGCTACTCCAAATGGCTTTCACAGTACTGTTTTCAATATTTATTGTGTCTTCTTCTTCATCTTGTAGTCTTTCATATGGGTATCTTGACATTGCGTCTGCATCTCCATTTCTGAGTCCTGACCTGTATGTAATGTCGAAGTCAAACTCTCCTAGCGCAGAAGCCCATCGCTGTCCGGTTGCATCTAACAGCGCAGATGTCAAGATATAAGTGAGCGGGTTGTTATCAGTTAACACTTTAAAATGCTTCAGTGCGAGTTAGTCGGCAAACTTTTCTGTCACTGCCCACTTCAATGCCAGGAACTCTAACTTGTATGTCGGGTAATTTCTTTCTGCTTTCGTGAATGATTTACTGGGGTACGCTATGACCTTCTTATCTTGGTAGATGACTGCGCCAAGTGCTTTTACTGACGCGTCTGTGTGAAGCTCGAACTCTTTCGTGAAGTCTGGGTATGCTAGTATCGGGGGACGTGTTAATATCTTCTTCAGTTCGTCAAATACGTATTGTTCGGCTCCAGTCCATGTCCATTTTTTCTGATCTTTCTTGGGATGTTTCTTTGAAGTTGTATTTGGGATCAGGTCAGGTCCAGTGAAGTCATTCACAAATCACCACCATAAGGTCAATTGTGTTACTAATTTTATAAATGCGTTTCCCAATCGAAAAAATAAAATCATGTTTTTCAATGGGTTCATCAAAAGTCGGTAAAAAAAGCGTTTAATGGGACAAAGATGTGATTTTTCTCGAATTGATCGAGACATCATTATCTAAATTTCTACCGCTCATATTTTTGTATTAAGCCAATTTCAAGAAATATATCAAAAGTGTATGGTTAAAGCACAAAAACGAAAAAGTGGTGTGTTTGCCAAATAAGAAATGCATATTTCCAGTTCTGGAAATTTAGCGTACATTTCTCATTACAAGTTATACAAAATGATGTATGCTCATTTATGTAAGGGAATTTGTTGGATAATCAGAGCCATTATGTACCTCTTGCTATCAGCTTGAGGAACTTACAGACGGGTGCTACAAGTATGTTGTTTGATTAATTATTATATTCATAGGTTTACAGAACATAAAGCGTTGGTACCGGCGGGGAGGGTAATTCATTGTAATTCCATTGGTAAAACAAAATATATTGTTTCTTATGGGGAATTACCACTGTATATATTTATATTTGATCAAATAGTGTTATTTTGTTGTTTTTTTTACTAGGACCATGGTAATGCAATAATGGTATGCAATATAAACGCTTCGCAATTTCTTATTGTTATTGCACAATTCGAGAAATGATTGCAAGTTTGTAATATTAGTTGTTTTTATATAAAAACAAATGTGTCAATTGTGTTCGAAAAACTGGTTATCTTTTTTTTGATTTAGCATACTGTGTTGACTATAGATCAATAGTGAACTGAAATAAATTTTCCGTCGCCATAATTATTTCATGATTGATTTTCCGCTTGTATACATATTTAGAGTTGAGCTTTTCTAATAGTCGGTTTCCCTATAATTTCAAATTTAGGCCCTATCAACGATTCTAATTAAACAATTAAACATTTTATTTGAGTTAACTTATTTGGGTTTTAGCAGATGGCCACAGGTGCACACCTAATAATATAAATGCAAAACCACAAATATGGTCTTGTGCAAATACATACCGAGAGATTGATGCATAATATTGACTATAAAAATAACAATATGAAAACAGACATATGATCTCCAGACTATTATATTCATATTTAGCTATATATCATTAACCTTATTCTTACTCAAGATTTAAAACTAAGTTGCAATCGTATGCACTCGGAAAGTTACTACTAAATAATGTATACAATGTAAATACATTTATTGTATTTTATATACTGAATATTATTATATGGACATTAGATTTGAACGTTTAATTGGTACCAGCGGATTGGTTCCATGACGTGACGTCGA
>VMBQ01009872.1:5520-29864 GCA_007657795.1 Dreissena rostriformis | reverse complement strand
CACATTTCACTGCATGCACATGCCCCGCGCTGTGGTCACATTTCACTGCGAAATTTTTTGTTAACATTGCTTTTTTTTACCAATAATACTTGCCTTTTAATAAATTGCAGATTTCAACTTCAAGAAAACAAGCGTCTGTAAGTAAATACATGTATATGGGATTATGGCGAAGCAAATTGTGTTCATGGGTTACAATACACAAAATACATAGAATGTCCTGTAAATACTGCTGTCCGAGAAATACTTGCTAACCAGTAGGGTAAAAACTTCATGAATTTAAAGAAATTTTTCATTGGGAAGAGGCCTGTACTTGGCCTTTGTTAAATAAGGTGAAAACCACCTGCAAAATCTCATTATAATAAGTTCAGCATACTCATTTGTAGCTTGACTATGGCATAATATTCCAATCTATTCTACTCAAGTTTCAACCAAATGTCTCCCTCTGGGTAATGCTCTGGCTAAGTTAAACATGTAATATATCCGTATGACTGTTTATACCATATGTAATCATCTGAAACTGAACACATGTTTTAGGTGATTGTGTCTTGTGAGAGGTCAATGACCAAGTTCCATAATACTGACCCACAATTTATCATGATAAGGCCACTTTGTTTTACATTGAAATGTCAGGTTAACCTTGGCATGCGATTATTCCATATATCTCAGTTTATCTGTCTATAATCGTTAATAAAAATAGATAGATGGTTTCCGTTGTAAAACTTAACTTGGATGGAGGTACTGTGATGTCTTTGTTGTTATTACATCAGTTGACAGACAGAAAATTTTCATTATTCATATTTTTTTCAGATTCCAATTGCAAAAATCTTTAAACTGTGAATTAACCATTGTATGTTTAAGAAATTCATGTCATGATGCTTTATCTCCGAACCACATGCCAATCCATTTCCATTTAATTATTTCCCCCATGACAATATCCTCCAGCAAATAAGTAAGCAGACAGATTCAACATGAGAATGTGTCACAGATTACTGATATTTCTGGGAATAAGATTACAGAAGCCATCAACTAGTGTCACTTGTTGAGTCTTGTTGACATATTGGCCAGGGCAAGGCAGTGTTGTTGAACAAGGCCCATATTTTTGACCTGGAATTTAGCATAATTATGTCAGTTTTTTGTAATTAGAATTTCAAATAAATGTTTGCATGCAGCAACTGCTCATCTTTATTTCTTCTACAGATATTGTATTAAAACTTAGCGTATGTTTTCAGGATTTAAACAGAATTGAATTATGATTTACTGAATTATGCTCCTTTTTGTACTAAGTCTAAGAACATTCGGGTTAACATTTGCATGCAACATATCTGGATCTCTATATTTACTAAAGATATTGAATTATATCATGACATCTGTGTTTTGTGGCTTCATAATCAGAAACTGACCAAGGCCTATAACTGTGACCAGCCTTTCAGCAAGATTAAGCCCCCTTTTGTAGTAAGGCAATCAGGTTGAGGTTTGCATGCAATATGAAATTAGTGTGCAACTAGTACATATATCTGTATTAACTACAGATATTCAATTGAAACTTCACACATGTCTTCTGGATCATTTCGCATGGTCACTGATCAAGGCTTAAAACTCTGACCTTACATGCTGATCTAGAGTGGGATTGAATTTTGGGCCGGTGGGGTCAAGAAAAAAAGGAAAATTAATTCCTTTTAAGTTTGGGTCGAGGTATTTTGCTGTAATTTAGTGTGAAAGCAGAGTGCATGCATGACCGAGATGGAAATTGCATTATGGGCCAGTCGGGTCAAGGTCATTGTTATTTAAGAGATTTTGTTTTTATATTTAATAACTTGACATAGCTTTTAGGATTTCATTTGGGGCCTGTCAGGTCAGGGTGAAGGTCGCTGTTCTTAAAATGGGCATACAAATTTTGGTCATTAACCAGAGTAAGATTGAGCTTTTGCATTTAAATTTGTATGTAGGTTAACTTATATGCAGATATTGCAATGATGTAACTGTTACAGATATTCACCATCAAATATGTTTCCGCAGTCATCATATGTTGACTTACAGAAAAAATACATCACAATAATAAAGCAGAAGAATTGCAGAGGGCAATGGCTTGGACAGCTCTTGTTAAGCTTTATGTAAGAGGAAAAGTAGTATGTTCTTGCTTTTAATTTTAATATAAAAAATAAATTGCAAGTCTTGGCTAGACTGCTTTTAATATCAGATGAAATTGATAACATATATAGATGTATGTATACCATCAAATCTGTCGTTTATCATAGCAGTAAGATAAAACAAGTATCCAACATTGTAAGAGAAATAATAAGACTTATGTGTCAACAAGATAATTTGATAAATATCTATTTCATAAATTTGAAATGTTTTTGCTAGAAAATATGTACCTATCATTTAAAATATGTATGTTTTTTGTAAAATGGTTAAAAACTATAATAATTGTTTCAATTATAACCATCGAGTCGTATGTGTTACCCTGCTGATATCCTTTGGAAAAAATAATTATTAAAATTAACAGAGGAAAATAAATAAAGTATTTGATGCAGAGTAAAAGTTCTTTTGCACTGCAGCTCTCCTCAATGAGATACACATGTACATCAACCTATTAAGCTCTCCTCAATGAGATACACATGTACATCAACCAATGAGATACACATGTACATCAACCCTCTCCTCAATGAGATACTTATGTACATCAACCTCAATGAGATACACATGTACATCAACCTCAATGAGATACACATGTACATCAACCTATTAAGTCTCCTCAATGAGATACACATGTACATCAACCTATTAAGTCNTGGTTAAGTTCAGCTGGCATTGATTTGTAACGTTGTGGTTTGGTTAAGTTCAGCTGGCATTGATTTTAAATTTCTCTCAAGAATTTTGATGTAAAATTGAAATATTATCAAATCCAGAGTTTCCTTTTCATCTATTGCTTTTATTGAGAATATTATGTTTCCAGTGAAATGGTTATTTTCTTATGGTTGCTGATGCATAAAAGCACATTATAATACACAATATAAGGTGAAACCAATCAATGTTCAAGAGTTGAGAACCTGAATTTGAGGCAAAGCATTTCTTCAAAACATCACAGCTTTCTCTTGAGTAAATTTAAAGTTACTGCCCTAAGTAAGTCCTAATAATTTAAACCTGTTAAAAGTTTTTTTCTTTTTGGCTCACCTTGTGCTCATGGTGAGCTTTTGTGAGCGCCTTGTGTCTGTTGTTCGTGGTCTGTTGTCTGAAGTGAGTCGTCAACATTTACTTTGTTTACACTCTAGAGGCCATTTATTGCCCGATATTCATGAAACTTGGTCAGGACATTTATCCCAATGATATCTTGACTGAGTTCGCAACTGGGTCACACGAGGTCAAAAACTAGGTCAAATTAAAGAAAGAGCTTAACATTCTAGAAGTCACATTTATTTTACAATTGTCATAAAACTTGGTCAGAACATTTGTTCTAATGATATCTTACATGAGTTGGAAAATATTTTCGATTTGTTGAAAAACATGGCTGCCAGGGGGTGGGGCAGTTTTCCTTATATTGCTATAGTTAAACCTTATTAACACTCTAGAAGTCACATTTATTGTCCAAACTTCATGAAACTTGGTCAGAACATTTGTTCATATGATAACTCGATTGAGTTAAAAAAAAGGTTCCAGTCCATTGAAAAACATGGCCGCCAGAGGGTCATTGCAGTTTTCATTATATGGCCATAGCAATCCCTTGTTAACCCTCCCAATAATATCTTGACTGAGTTCTTCATCCAATCTTCATGAAACTTTGTCAGAATATTTGTTCTAAGATTTTCAGCAGAGTTGGAAAATAAAAAAATGTGCCTGGAAATTAAATATTTATGTTTCATAAAGTAATTTTATTATTTTTAACTTCACCTTCTCTGAAAAGTTTAGTTCTTTTGGTTCTCAGGTGAGCGCCTTAGGGCTCTTGGCCCTCTTGTTTGAATCAACCGGTTGCTGAAATGCCCTTTTTATTATGCCCCCGGTAGGGTGGCATATAGTGATCGCACTGTCCGTCTGTCCTTCTGAAATTCCGTCACATTTAGCGTTTAGGTTTCGAAAAATGCTCATAACTTCTATGTCCCTTGAGATATAACCTTCATATTTGGTATGCATGTGTATATGGACAAGGCCTTTCCATACGCACACAAATTTTGACCCCTGTGACCTTGACCTTGAAGTAAGGGTCTGCGTTTAGGTTTCAAAATCTGCGTTTAGGTTTCGAAAAATGCTCATAACTTCTATGTCCCTTGAGATATAACCTTCATATTTGGTATGCATGTGTATATGGACAAGGTCTTTCCATATGCACAAATATTTTGACCCCTGTGACCTTGACCTTGAAGTAAGGGTCTGTGTTTAGGTTTCAAAATCTGCGTTTAGGTTTTGAAAAATGCTCATAACTTCTATGTCCCTTGAGATATAACCTTCATATTTGGTATGCATGTTTATATGGACAAGGCCTTTCCATAAGCACAAAAATTTTGACCGTCTCTCCGTCTGTGTGTCTGTCCAAAAACTTCAACGTTGGTCATAACTTTTGCAATATTGAAGATAGCAACTTGATATTTGGCATGCATTTGTATCTCATAAAGCTGCACATTTTGAGTGGTGAAAGGTCAAGGTCATCCTTCAAGATCAAAGGTAAAAAAAAAAAACCTTTGTGCATCTCATGGAGCTGCACATTTTGAGTGGTGAAAGGTCAAGGTCAAGGTCATCCTTCAAGGTCAAAAGTCTTTTTTTTCAAAGCAACGCAGTAGGGGGCATTGTGTTTCTGACGAACACATCTCTTGTTTTTCTTTTTTTTTGTGTTTCTGACAAACACATCTCTTGTTAAATTTGAATTGCTATGCCCAAATGCCCTCCTGGGTAAAACACTAATCAAAGAGGTTTAGAAAACATACCTCCATGCATTTTGTATTTCTTTCATAAAAAATATTCAGTCAGTTGTTAAAGTATGATAAGTGATGGAGAATCAATAGCTCACTGAAAAGGCTGTAAAACTATGCTGGTATCATCAGAAACATTGGCTAGTTCAAAAAAAGGGAGAAAAAAGTGTTAGTCTTAGATATATCTCTAGACTATAAATAGGTGCCTTGGCGTGAATTCTTTGTGTGACAGTTGTCTATAAATCCTCTGGAACACATTTATAATCATTTGTGATCTATTCTATGTTTGCTGACAATATCCAAATTCCTCCTGTAATTTAGGCAAAGAGCATTCCACATACTAAAACAAAATGACATTCTGTGTCAACAAATTATCACCATTGGAATAGTTTTCTTAGCATAATAACAGTCAAGTTGCATGTTTTTCTTGGAATAAATATTGCATATGACATTTTTGGACTGATAGATTGTTTTAAAACATGCTCTGAATAAATAAGTGCATTAAGTTATCCAAACCCAAAAAATCTTTGTAATATTATTAAACAGTCATAGAAATTGCCAGACAGTATTCGTGTAAATAAAAATAATACTCCAGATTAGTTTGTGCCTAGAGCAAAATTGTCTTGACAGTATTCCTGTCAAAAAATAATACTCCATATGTATTAGTGTGTTCCTAGATAATTTTTATAGCATTCTGCAGATGTTTTATGGTTTGGTTTAAGTTGATATGTTTTCATTTCTTGAAAGACCACTTTATGTCCTTCAATAGATACTTCAGACGCTTGAATCAATTTGTTAATGCTTTATACATCAATTTTTTTGAATGAATGTCTGCCAAGCTTATAGATTCTGAATGTACCACATTCCATATGTATTAATGTAATTGATTTGCAAAGAAAAAATAACAAAAATATATCACACTTCCATTACTGTCCAAAACAACACGTTCAAAACTGTCAGATTACACTTTCAATACAGTCAAATGACACTTTCAGTAATATCAAATAACACTTTCAGTATTGTCAAATGACACTTTCAATACTGTCAAATGACACTTTCAGTACTGTCAAATGAAACTTTCAGTATTGTTAAATGACACTTTAGTATTGTCAAATGACACTTTCAATACTGTCAAATGACTCTTTGAGTACGTCAAATGACACTTTCATTATTGTCAAATGACACTTTCAGTATTGTCAAATGACACTTTGAGTACTGTCAAAAGACACTTTCAATATTGTCAAATGGCACTTTCAATACTGACAAATGACACTTGCAGTAATACATGTGTCAAATGTCACTAATTCACTTTCAGTATTGTTAAATGACACTTTCAGTATTGTCAAATGAAACTTTCAATACTGTCAAATGACACTTTCAATACTGTCAAAAGACACTTTCAATACTTTCAAACAACATTTGCAATACTGTCATACAACATTTTCAATACACAAATGACACTTTCAATACTGTCATACAATATTTTCAGGACTGTCAAGTGACACTTTCAATACTGTCAAAGGACACTTTCAATACTGTCAAATGACACTTTCAGTACTGTCAAATGACACTTTCAATACTTTCATACAACATTTTCAATACTGTCAAATGACACTTTCAGTACTGTCAAATGACACTTTCAATACTGTCAAATGACGCTTTCACTACTAGCAAATGACACTTTCAAAACCGTTAAATGACACTTTCAACACTGTCATACAACATTTTCAATACTGTCATACAACATTTTCAATACTGTCAAATGACACTTTAAGGACTGTCAAATGACACTTTCAATACTGTCAAATGACACTTTCAATACTGTCAAATGACACTTTCAATACTGTCAAATGACACTTTCACTACAGTCAAATGACATGTTCAGTACTGTCAAATGACACGTTCAGTACTGTCAAAGGACACTTCCAGTACTGTCAAATTTTCCCTTTCAATACCATCAAATGCCACTTTCAGTACTGTCATATGACACTTTTACTACTGTCAAATGCCACTTTCAATACTTTCAAATTACACTTTCAGTACTGTCATACAACATTTTTAATACTGTCAAATGACACTTTCAGTATTGTCAAATGACACTTTCAAGACTGTCAAATGACACTTTCAATACTATCAAATGACATTTTCAATACCATCAAATGACTCTTTCAATACTGTCAAATGACACTTTCAATACTGTCAAAAGACACTTTCAATACGGCCAAAAGACACTTTCACTTATGTCAAAGACACTTTCAACAGGGCTTTTTTTCCTGCCTTTGTGAAGCAGCCTTGGCCCCTCACTTTGTAAAAATATGTCGCAAACTTTTCAAAATTGTGAAAAAAAGAGTCGCAAACCTTTCAAAATTGTGAAAAAATGAGTCGCGAACTTCTAAAAATTGTGAAAAAACAAGTCGCGAACTTGTAAAAACTGTGAAAATCATTTTGTTAAGAATAAGTACATTAAAAGTTTGTTAAATACTTGCATCAAACTTAAATTTCTAAATAATGCAATAAAATCATGTTTTAATTGTCTGGACTCTTTTTTTCTTTCAAAAAATAAGTTCAGGGACAATATTTGGGAATAAATTATGTCTGTTACATACAATTATGAAAGCAATGACACTAAAATAAAATGTAATTTTGAATTGTGAAATGGCCGTTTTTTACTGATTTGAGCACAAAAAGTCCGACTTTCACAGTAAAAATGGCCGTTTTTGTGGCCTTGATAGATTTGTGAATTGGCCCTGTCGAAATTGTGAATTGAATTGGCCGTTCACGGCCATTCTCTAATAAGGAAAAAAAGCCCTGCTTTCAATACTGTCAAATGACACTTTGAATACTGTCAAAGGGTCATTACAGTCTCTATTGTTAAATAAAATATCATTAATGTCCTCTTAAGATTGCCTTATTGGAATATTTTGCTTTGAATTGAACAGAGTTAAAAATAACAAGTAATTGTTTAAGATGCTCTCACACCATATTAGCCAAATTAACTTAAAATAGGAACTTTTTGTATATGGTGATTGCGGATGTTACTTTCAAGAATGTAGAACATTTACAAATATATTGATTTATTACCGTATAACATTTAGGTCTTACAATATTTGAGATTCATCCAATAATCTTGCAGATATTGTACATGTCTTTACTCTGGCTCAAGTATTACCACCGGTAAGTTGTTGTTCACTTTAAGCAGGTTTTTTTTTAAACAATTTTATAGCCGAAATTCGGCTTTATTCCCAATCCCAAAAAGTATACTTTTTCCCTTAAATGTGCTGAAAACTGAAAAAAAAATCCCTATTTCCAAAAAAAAAGAAAGTGAGTGTCTGATGATTATTTTATCTCAATTTTTTTCAATTACATCAAACAAAGTATATCAAAATGATTTATACATGAAAAAAGAAGGCTACTGAATTTATTTTCCCAATTTCTTGAAAATGCTGATAAAATTCCCAATTCCAAAGCCATGGGAAATCTTCCCAAAATGTGGAAAAAAAACACCTGATTTCTAGCTCCAGTGTCACCTTGTTCTGATTTTAGATAAAAACACCTGAGCAGTTGTTTCCTACTGACCCAAATTTTCTGTCAGGTCCCCCATTTACTCTAGACACAACACCTACGACTCAATGAAGCAGTACACTAATAACTTTCAGTTGGGGACTTTTCTCTACTTCAAATATCAACACCTAAGAATAAATAAAACTAAGTACAATATTTACTTCAAGATGGGGACACTCTAGTTCTAGAAAGGAAAATACTTAATAAAAATATATACACCATTTACGTACACTATTAACTTTCATGTGAGTACACGTCTCTTATACAGAAAAACACCTTAGAATCAATAAAAGTATGTACACTTTGACATTTCAGGAGAGGACATTTTCTCTGGTTGTAGCAGTGCCATCCAAGGAGTACCATAAGCCTGTAGAAAAAGTGAGCCACCTTTGTGTGAAGTTTATGGTAGTCTATATATATAATTTCACATACAAGTGAGAATTATGATATACAATATTGATATTATTATCACGCAGTTGAACAAAATAGCTGGAATATGGTCAAGTGTATGTTTGGTTTCTGGCCATTTCCTGATTTAATTTTTTTTAAACACAAATTTTAAAATTGATTAAAAGTTAACAAAGAAAATTGATACCCAGTATCTAAATTATCATTTTCATAGTACTATCTGCTTTCATTTATATAAATCAAATAACTATCAAAATTACTCCATGCTTGACAAACTGTATGATTAACATTTCTATAGAAGAGTTGCCTTAACGTGCAATGTATGCTTTCAAGAAGGAAGTTTTGTGAATATTGTGTCTGTACTTTGCACTTGATTTTTTTCATGGGTCAATATACCATGATTTTTATCCTGCTTTTATAAAATACTGATAAACGGTATTTTCCCAATCAGGCAAAAATGCTGAAATACTCAATTGGCATCCAAATAAATTCCCCAAATTGTGAAGTTTTGACTTCTGAGGTAACAATAAACACAATTGTGCAGTATTTAAATAAACACAACTTGAATCATAGTGCACTTACAAGTTGATTTGACTGCAGCCCTGTCAGCAAATGCATTATGACAAAAAACAGTGTTTGGTACATAGCTGAGAATGTACAGTACACTGCTGACTTGCTAATTGCCAATGGCAGGAGAGATGTGAATATAGGGAACCATTAGGTGGTAACAGCTGAAAGTGACATTGATGTAGATTTCTGAGTCCCCTGATACTCATAAATAGTGTGGCTCTCTTTGTTTTAACCTTTCACATCATTTGCACTGTTATTTGAAATAATAAACAACAAAGAGTGTTTTTTTTTCTTTCAAATTTAGGGCCAGTATCTGGCCCCATTCCCAATTGAAAAAAAGTATAAATTTTTCCCATTTTTTTTTTTTTTAGATCTTTACATTAATTTCATCTCCCATCCAGCTATATCAAATGAATATTTATAAATATAATACTGAAAACCCCTTTATTCTCAATTTTGAAGCATTTGTTAGCAAAACAGCAACAGCTTTAATTTCCCAATTTTAGTCAAAACGCCGCGATTTTTCCCAATCCAAAGGGACCTGGCCCCATTCCCAAATTGGTGAAAAAAACACACGGACAAATAAAAGAAACAACAGCAAGATAATTATGTTGTAATACCAACGGAGGTTAATATTGAAAAGATAACTAAGTTATTTATAATTCTAAGTTTTATTTTTTAAGGTCACACACCTTAATAGCATTCTACCAAAAAGTCATTTAATTTGACAAATAACAAAATTCCAAGAATGTTGGAAAAAATATTTAAGTAATTGGAAACCAAATGTTTCTGAATAAATTTGAAGAAAACAGGAAAACAATCTCTAGTAATTAGATCTTTGCTCACCATGTTTATTTATGACAATTGATTGAATTATTCACTAAAGTACAACTGTCTCTTTGTTAGGTAAAACAAGCTTAATTCAAACACCAAAGTTCCGTTAATTCTTAAGCACAGTTTCTTGGGATGAATACAATAATGAAGACACATTTCTCAGACTGTCAAGATTTGCTGTGCAAAGCCTTATTAAGGACTATGTTTTGTGTGAAAAATCCAGATAAAGGGATGATGGCACAGGGATGGCAGGGGTTTCTCTCCTGCATTGATATTGATATTGTCTTGATATATGGCCGACAGCGCTAATGACTTTGTCAGAATTTTGGTGATTTATTTGAGTGAGTTTACATATTTCTTAATATGTTAGTAATTGTCTGTGTCCCAAAGCTGAAATAACTTAAAGAAGCGAAACAATGACACAACGATTTCTAAGTGAGCGGAACATATACTGGCTTTGTCCATTCCACAATTCAAATTTCACTGCAATTCAATTTGTCTTGTGTGTTGGTGAACATAATTTCCCTGATGACTTAATACTGACTGACTGTCCTTATGTGTGTCCTTTACTTCATTTCCACTTACAATGTAGGATAATATAATTATATTGACAGATTTATGGTTCAAAGAAGTGTAGGTTAATTGCTTTGCACAAGTCTTTGCATTGTTGTTCAGACCATTTTGATTCCATATAATATGACGGGAATGTTGGCCTCAGATCTTTGAAGTTGGTATGCTGGTCACTACAGAGCAAAGGCAGATACTTCTTCTTTTTGATGGCAAATTCAAGGTCACAGGGGATTGTAACATGAATTTCTTGTTCTGCATGATAAATAAAATGCTTACACAGTATTATTATCCCCCGCCAAAGGCGGAGGGATATTGTTTTGGCGTTGTCCGTCCGTCCGTCCGTCCGTCCGTCCATCCGTCCGTCCTTCCGTCCGTCCGTCCGTCCGTCCGGCACTTTTGTGTCCGGATCAATATCTTGGAAGTGCTTTGGCGGATTTCATTGAAACTTGGTATGAGTATATATATGCATGAGAAGATGATGCTTTCCAAATGGCATTGTACACCATCTGTTAATAATGGAGTTATGGCCCTTTGTATCTTGAAAAAATGCTTTTTACTATAGGCACTTTTGTGTCCGGATCCATATCTTGGAAGTGCTTTGGCGGATTTCATTGAAACTTGGTATGAGTGTATATATGGATAAGACGATGATGCACGCCAAATGGCATTGTACACCATCTGTTAATAACGGAGTTATGGCCCTTTGTATCTTGAAAAAATGCTTTTTACTATAGGCACTTTTGTGTCCGGAGCCATATCTTGGAAGTGCTTTGGCGGATTTCATTGAAACTTGGTATGAGTATATATATGGATAAGACGATGATGCACGCCAAATGGCATTGTACACCATCTGTTAATAACGGAGTTATGGCCCTTTGTATCTTGAAAAAATGCTTTTTACTATAGGCACTTTTGTGTCCGGAGCCATATCTTGGAAGTGCTTTGGCGGATTTCATTGAAACTTGGTATGAGTATATATATGGATAAGACGATGATGCACGCCAAATGGCATTGTACACCATCTGTTAATAACGGAGTTATGGCCCTTTGTATCTTGAAAAAATGCTTTTTACTATAGGCACTTTTGTGTCCGGAGCCATATCTTGGAAGTGCTTTGGCGGATTTCATTGAAACTTGGTATGAGTATATATATGGATAAGACGATGATGCACGCCAAATGGCATTGTACACCATCTGTTAATAACGGAGTTATGGCCCTTTGTATCTTGAAAAAATGCTTTTTACTATAGGCACTTTTGTGTCCGGAGCCATATCTTGGAAGTGCTTTGGGGGATTTCATTGAAACTTGGTATGAGTATATATATGGATAAGAGGATGATGCACGCCAAATGGCATTGTACATCATCTGTTAATAACGGAGAAATGGCCCTTTGTTTTGTAGTATGTTCATCCGTCTGATTTGCACCCATCCCTAAACAAAAGATATGTTGCGGGGGATATCAATTCTACGAATTTGCTTGTGTGAAGTTGGAATAAGACATTAATCTTGATTTAAACTTGTGTTTTTTTCATCAAAGCATTATATGCAGTTTCACCTGTTGTAATTTTTAGTGTTGGAAAAAATAAAAAGCATATGCATATATAAATGCATCATATAAATTGATTTTCCTTCAAAACTGGTTGTGAAATTGGATTTAAAAAAAAATCCTCAAAAAATTAAACCTTGTTCATGCATGCATGAATACAGTTTTAAAATACAATAAAAATGATAAAACATCAGTTGAATACAATATCCAACCCACCCGTGAATCTCCTGTAGACTCATGTTCTAGGGTGGTTGTGTATTGCGTATCGACATTCATCTTCATCATGGAGTCCCTCCATCGTCAATGTTTCGCCCCTGAACCATGGACATCTCGGGAGGGTGGGGCCACCGTTGCTACGGTGTGAATGTCGATAGCGCTACTTTTTCCAAGTTGCCTCCTCTCTCCTCAGCCACAACCAGCTGGACGACCGCTCTGCAGCTTGGCTTAGTTTCCGGATAGTCTGCCGTCTATCCCTGCCAGTAGGTCGACTGCTGACATCAGTCGGCACACGGATTGTGCACAAAACCCTCTAGCGCCTACTTCTATGGGGAACAACCAAGTAAGCCAGCCTCTTTGCTTGCAAGCTTCTAGCAGCTCTGTGTACTTGGCCTTTTTCCTTTCGTAAGCCTCCTTGAATCTGGTTTCCCAAGGTACGATTAACTCAATCACGATGAGTCGTTTCCCAGCCTCTGACCACAGCACGATGTCGGGCCTGAGGGTTGTCTGGACAATACTTGGGAAGACCAGCTTCGTGTCAAGGTCAACCTTCATGCTCCATCCGTTTGCGCCGTTGAGGATTGAGGTGTTCTGTGTCAGCTGTCTCTGTGCAGTTTCACCCAGCTTTACAGTTGATCATCTGTTGTCGCGGGGTACTACTGCGTTCCTTTTTCCTTTCTTGCTCAAGCCAGTCAGCTACCTCTCTAAGGACTTTGTCGTGATGCCATCTTTATCTTCCTTGTGACAGAGCTGTAGGGCAGCAAGAAAGAATATGTTCTAGAGTGCCGTGACGATCACAAAGTTTGCAAATAGGATCTGGTATCAGTCCCCAACGGCAGAGGTTTGCGGGGGATGGTGGGAGGTCATGGACTGACCTTAGGAGGAAGGAAAGTCTGATTGAGTCATACTTCCAGATGTTGTCCCAGGTCAATTTCCTGTCTAGTGTATTCCATGATGTCCATGCTCCCTGTGTTCCCATTTCTATTGCTCTAGCTTGTCTCTTGTTTTCTTCTGCCTTCCTGACTTCTGCCTGGATCATGGCGCGCCTCTCTTTCTTGTCTGCTCGGCTCCACAGAATTGTTTTTGTTGCCCCTGACGTCCGACAGCAGTAAATCCTACAATGTCTCGGTGCTTGAGAGCATCCTCAGCTTGACTGACAGTCTCTGTGGCCGACCATTTCCTGCTGGTGCAGGTTACAATGCCTGCTTCTCGGATCTGCTCATCTGGGGAGTCTCTTAGGGTGAGTACCAGTCTCGTCTTGGCTGTCTTGAATTCCTCCACCAGTGAGAACAGTGGGAGTTGAAGCTTGTTGCTCTTTCCGTACAGTCCTACACTGCAGAAACTGGGGGGTATTCCTAGCCACTTCCTTAGGTGTCGGCTGGTGGTCTTCTCTAAGTCTCTCTTCTATTGCTGAGCTTGATACCTCATACAGCATCATTGGCCAGATTAGCCTTGGCAATAAGGCATCCTGCAATAGCCAGGCTTTGAACTTTCCAGGGAGGTTGCTGCGGTCAATTTTCTTCAGTCCCTCATCTACCTGGGTTTCAAGCTTTCTGACATTGTCACTGTCCTGTAGGCTTGCGTCAAACCATTTCCCAAGGCATTGGTAGCACTCTTCATTATTGATGGTTTCTCCTCATTCTGTACTTTGAGGGTGTATCTATTGGTTTGCCCTTCTTGATGATCAGAGATCTGAACTTTGCTGCCTTGAATTTCATCCTGGCCAATGAAGCGAGGTCTGTCAGGGCAGTCAACATCCATCTCGCCTGTACATGGGTAGTAGTTGTGCATCCGGTGACAATTCCTTTCTCAAAAATTCTGCCAGTCCGTCAGCTGGTCACCTACAGAGAACAGGAGTTTGATGCCATCCAGGTAGCTCGTTATAATTTTCTTGGTACTTGCTGGAGCATGGTAGTGTTGGAGGGCTGTGTAAATCAAATGATGAGGGATGGAACCATATGCATTGGCGAGGTCAAGCCAGACAACTGTGAGGTCCTTCTTACTTGCCTTTGCTTCTCGTATCAGTTGGGTGATTGCACTGGTGTGCTCTACACAGCCTGAAAAACTGGGAACGCCTCCCTTCTAAACAGAGGTGTTGCTGTACTTGTTGGATGTGAGGTAAGTCGTTAGTCTTCTGGCGAGGATCGCGAAGAAAGTCTTCCCTTACATTTTTAACAGTGAAATGGTCTGGAACTGGTCAATGGTCTTGGAGTTTCCTTGGGAGTGAAAATTCCTTCTGCTTCCTTCCAGGCTGCTGGTACTTTACCTTTCTTTCATACCACCTTCAGGAGTCTCCATAACCTCTTTAGTAGACGAGGGCACATTTTTTTCACTTTGTAAGGGATGGCGTTAGGTCCAGGAACAGAACCAAATCTTGCCTTCTTGATGAAGTCCTTTACTTCCCCCAGTGTTGGCTCTGATGTTATGAGTTCAATCTCTGGAGGTGCTGATGGTTCTATTCGATCACAGTTTCCTAGGGCGTCATTTCTACTGGCGTCGGAATGTGTCTCATGGAGGTATCTTTCTACCTTTTCCACTGAGGTTTCGAGGAATCCTGATCGCTCCAGTAGGTTACGAGCAAACTTGTATGGGTTAGCCGTGAACACCAACCTCTTCTTGGTCGGCTCTCTTGCCTTCCTCCTTGTGTTTTCCGCTTTCCGCAGAGATTTCAGCTGCGTTCGTACTGTATCCCTTAGTTGAGATATTCCGAGACGTTCAAGCGATGAACTTTCTCTGTATCTTCGCTTTGACTGTGGGAGTTCTCGTCATAGGTTCTAAATACGGCTTGCCGTCCGGAGGGTCTCGGAGGCTCCTTGCGTGACTTTGTTTCCTCTAGTCCAAACCGTTCCGTTGCTACAGAGTACACAATGGTGGTGAGGGTTTGAAGCTTCCTGTCCACTGGTCCTTGTATGGATGCTTCTAAGATAGGTTCCAGTTCCTCATTAGCAGTTTCCAAAGTTTCTTGTCGGATGCCTTGGGCCACTTGATCCTTGGTTTCTTGAATCTAGTAGCAGGGTCTAGGCGTGGTCTATCCAGAACTGTGGTCCAGCTCAAGTAGCTCCATAAGGGGGTCCTCTTCATCCACCTCTGGTTCCTGGAAGACATCCTGCGTTGTCTCGAAGACGGAGAGCTCCTCAGTACTGTGGGTTGATTCCTGACTGAGGTACTCCTGCGTCTTTCTAGTCGAACTGACTAAGCGCTGTGTTCGCGGCATATCACTATTATATAAAGGCAGTCTTGGACGTAACCCACTCGACCGCCGACCGAGTCGATTGATTTTTGCGTCGTTCGAGTGAAAATTCCAAGCTGGTAGCCCGATCGGTGGAGTGTTTTTTTTCGTGTCCGAACTTACCGATTGTTCCTGCGATTTATTTATTGATTTTTGATTGGCTGGTGGATGGCGCGGACATGAACGGTTACTGACGAAACATCCTCGCTACTTTCCGAAAATCTTACAATGTCAGCCATCTTCAAATATTTTAAGCGATCGATTTGCAAAGTAAAGCACTGCACTAGCTGCTTAGCATATTGTAAAGCAATATGCTAACAAAATTATCTATTTATTACGTATTTGCTAGGTAAACTGGTTTTCATTGTCTGAAATTAAACGATATGCACATTTTATGTCATGTGCAACACACGTACATCTTTCGCATATTCTTTTTCAGATACAGTATTTTTCGTTTATTTTAATTTTCTATAGAATGACGAAAACACATGCGGTGATACGAATGGTCTGGTTTATAATATTTTGCATTGTATCCTCGAGTCACCTGTTTCAATTGATGTGTATTAAATTATTGACAAGATCAGATTAAAGACTAAATATTTACCAGTAATAGCAACTAGAAAGACTTAAAAAAAGTACAATAAGTTAGGGCTGGGGGAGCTCTGCCCTTTATCGCCGTTGGGGACGTGCGGCCCCAGACCCTCAGTCTAATTTTCCAGATTTATAATTTGGTATTCATGTTTATGAGCATTATTGCATCATAAATTTTGCAATACCGGTAAGTGGACATTAAAAAAAATAAAAATATGACAAAACTAACTTTTAAAACCAACATGTTGTTGGTTTTAAAAGAGTTAGTTTTGCAAAAATATTGAATGGGACACCTCTGCTATAGACGCTTATTCAGAACTTAATCGGAAATCTCCCATGGGCACTCATTGAGTAGATGATTATTGAACAGTGTAGTAAGTTGATACAATTTTCAATTACAATAATTTGGGCTAGTTAAAGTTGATTCGGGCTAGTGAAATTTCCAAGCTGGTAGCCCGATCGGGCTAGTGCCTCAAAAAAAGTAATGCCAAGACTGTAAAGGTCATGGAAAAGTGCTTATTATACTAAAAGTTTAGACAGAATATTACAAATATACATCCAAAACATGAAATTATTAGTTTTGTTTGAGTAAATCACCAAAATGTCATCCATTCCTAGTTCGATGTATTATTCCAAATTCACATAATACAGTGTTTTTTATCAGCATGACTGTGTTATCGTCAATATTTGTATGCTGCTTACTCAGCAGAAAAGTTAGACACCTATCAAGCTTGAGGTCAACTGGTCAATGATCAAAGTCACAGGGGCTTTCAATGTAAAAGATTTTTCTGCATAGACCATTTTGTTCCAGCATGTTATCTAGAGATGGCTTTGAGCTACAATTATTGAAGATAGTATGCTATATTACATGGGAAGAAAAGAAAGATTAAAGCAGCCTTTCATGTTTGAGGTAAACAAGGCAGAGGTCAAGGTCACGTGGGTTTGAACAAGAAAACCATTCCCACACAATATCAATAATACTTTAACCTTGGATCATATAAAATAATTGTGCTTAAAGTCTTGAGGTAAGGAAGAACTGTATTGATTTTGAGATAACTAGATCAAAGGTCACAGGGGCATGCACAATTAAAACTTTTTCTAATGTGCAATTAATGAAAACTTGGCTGCAAGTCTGGAGATATAAAGTCATGTTTTACAAATGTCATTTGTTAAATACTAAAATACACACTTCAGTGATATAACATTGCTTTATAATCATGTTTATGTTGTCCATTTGGTTAAGCAAGTGTTGACAATTACTGCTTGATGGTCTTTTTGTTGATAAACATATGTGCATGCAGAACATTATGATGATGAATTCTTTCTGATGGGATTTTTATGAATAGTAACTGGCTTTGAGTTTGGTGAGCTATCAGAAATAGGGGCAATTTACATTGGGGATCATTAGACCTATTATTTCCTGATGTGCACAAGACATCTCAGCAGTTTGTACCAATTAGCTGCTATTTACATTATAGTCATGCTGCCAGAATTAGGAAATATTACTGAGTGAAACCAGAATGGCTGAGCATTCCAGAGACTACTGGGCATGAATGTTGGGGCCTTTAATTGAATATTGTTTTACTGTGTTAAAGGTTCGTAATCTTTTTATAACTTTGCTCTGTTTCATTGGAAGGTTACTGGAGTTTAAAATAGGTTGTTTGAAAGTGAAAATTTCAAATGACATCTCTTCTTAAACCTTTAAGTGGAATTTGATTGAACTGCCATGAGTTTGAAAATGATTTTGTTGGAGGCAGTTTTAGTTATTAGTCTAGTCTGAAACCTTGTGAATGCTTCAACCTTACAAGAGTTTAGTTGTTTTAGCTCTATGGTTAGTGCCTTAAGGCCTTTGTCCCCTCTTGTTTCAAAGGAATTGCTGGAGAGCCTGTATGATGGATATATTTTAGGTATGGAAGAAGCCTAACAATTTTGAGGCCAACCAGTTGGACGTCAAGCACACATGGGCTTGTAACATGAACACTCTTTTTGCACTATATCTTGAGAAGACTTTAATTTACAATCATACAAAATACTGTGCTGGATAGTCTTGACCAAAGGACGACATCTTTTGATTTTGAGATCCTGAGATTCAAGGTAAAGGTCACAATCTCTGAACAATTGAACATATTGACAATTTCACTGCAAGTTTTGGGTCATACATGTTTTACCAACATCATGCTTAATGAAACTTCATGTACAGATACCTGATGTCAAGACATGGTTAGAACTGACAAGGGGCTGCAGTGGGGCACTGTTATCTCATAACCAAAATTTTCTTTCATCCCCACTGTTAAGCATGCTTTCATCATTGCAGGCTAGTCATTAGGGCAAAGCTGTATTTATTATTGAAAGTAACTGAAAATAAAACAAAGCCATGTGATGATCATCAATTAACATCTTCTACTCATTATTTATCCCTTGAACTATTGTGGCTCTAAATGATAAATAATTAGACATTTATGTGGAGAGTTGAGTAAAATACAAAACAACAATATATTTCTTCGAAATCATGAAGGATTTTACTGGTGATGCATGCATTAGTTTCTAGTCACTGAAAGGGGGAGTAACTACTGCAACATGTTTACCAACCTGTGTGCAATACTCCTTGGAATGGTAACTTCCAAACGGGCCTTTATGGTTTTGTCTGATGCAATGGAGAACAATTTATGTTTTCATGTATTTTTGAAAATAGTTATCAGAGCATGGCTTTTACATGCATGATGATGTTTGTTGCAGGAAAATTGTTTAACGTGATTTTGATTACACTGAAAAAGATGCAAAGTTTTGCCAGTAAATATGGTCTGTCTTTCAACAAGGAAGCTCAAGCTTGGAAACACAACTTTATCCATAATAGATTGATTTCAGGAAGTCTGGCACCAGCACTGTTTTGCTTGGACAAATCAGTGAAAATTAATTTGGCATTTATTTTGCGATTTGTAGGATATGGCTGGCTTATCATAAGCTTAGTTTCCCTTGGCTGTTATTGCTACTGATGTGTATCTGTGGACACCTCACTCTTGCAGTTTTATGCATGATTAAATGTGTGTTCAAAAAAGCCAAAACAAGGCAAAATTCCGTTGTATACCTTATTGGAATCCAACAGGCATCTACCTATAAACGGATGTTTTGCTTCATGATGGGACTGTGTGTATATATGTTAAGGACACCAATAAAAGGGGACAGAAATTAAAAATGATCGAATATTCTTTCAGCTAGATCTGATTGAATGGTGAAGTGGATTATGTAATGGTGTCCGCCTTCAACCCTGGGGTACTCCCGATGTGATCCCAATTCAAGAAGTATTCTTGGTTATGCAAAACTTTTCAAAACTAACTTATATCATTTTGTGAAAGAATGAGTATTGAGAACTTCAATATAAAGGGGTAATAATTAAATAAAATATACCGTACAAACATGTTACTGTTGTTATCCTCACGCTTTTTTTAAAAAAAGGTGGGGATATTGTGGTTATCTCCGCCGTCCGTCCGTCTGTCTGTCTGTCCATCCGTCCATCTGTCCGTCCTGGCCACTATCTCCTCCTACACTATTAGCACACTAGAACCTTGAAACTTACACACATGGTAGCTATGAGCATATGTGCGACCCTGCACTATTTGGTATTTTGATCTCACCCCTGGGTCAAAAGTTATGGGGTATGGGGTGTAGTGTTATTTATAAGACGTGCACATAATTCAGAGATACTTTTTATATGGGCTAAATTCTTTGGAGCTCCAAATATTACCCATATAAAAAGTAGCTTGTTATTTGAGAGCGTCAACAATTTGGACTAGTTGGGTAGGGGCCGGGTCGGAGATTTTCACTCATATTTTTATATGCCGAATACACCCAGCCAGAAGCCAGTCCAGCCCAAACTTTCATTCGAGAAACAACACAACATGAATGACCAAAATGTTGCAGTAGATGATCAGCTAATGATACTTATCGTTGGCAAGGTTATACCAACGAACATTTGCATAAGAATGTAGAGAAATAACTTGTAAATGGAATTGTGTATTTACCAGCTGCAGCATCCTGCTTATTCTTGTCATGTTGTTTATTGATTGTGATACTTTGTTGATTAAAGGATTTATGTACCTTATATCTTTTTTCAGTGTGTATAATTTAACTATTGGAAATATTATTACTTTCCATTGTTGTTATGCAACATTACGTCTCCATACCAGGCATAAGTAAACATTTATAGTAGACAAAATATCACCATTTCTTATGCATATATTCAGACTGTATTACATTATAACTAAGTGTGATGTAAAATACTATGAATATGCAATAAATTTAGGCATTCACCAACATTAAATACGAAAGTAAAAACTGAAAAAAGACAGCATAACAGAACAAGCCGATTATCTGATTATAATCGATTATCGTATCGGTTTGTCTGTCCGATTATGTCGATTAATCGACTAGCAAATTTCAACCGATATGCCCATCACTAACTGGCATGTTTAAATATAAACAAAGTGAAACTCCAGATGCATCAGCAAGCTCTTATTATCATAACGAGGCCCTTTATATGTGGCGGCCATGCGTAATCATAAAGGCAAAAAAAAACACATGTCATAAACAACCACCAATACATAAATATATGGGCATCGCCTTGGAACGGTCAATGTATATTAAATATATAGCATACGAAAAGGTCATGTTTATGATATTTAAGAATCAAACACGAGTTACAATTATTTTTCGCGTATTTGTTTAATATGGGGGAGATGAAACCGGAGACAAATTATGTTATCGTTCGCTAGTGTTTGGTTTTATGCATATGTTATAACGCCTATATCATTCAAGGAAATACAACACAAAAAATAAATTTTAATCAAACCTATGTCGTCGTCTTAGAATACTTCATTTGGAGCTCAACTGGTTTCAATGCACGAAAAATCTTACACTTAGCCCAATATTCAAGAGAAGGTATACAATTTGCAAAACAGAATTTAAATAAACATACCGAACACGTCAAACAATTATTTTGTCTTGGGTCACCGCCTTGGAACGGTCAATTTAAAATCTAATTTATATATATATATATATATATAGATATATATACGTGTAAATTAAGGTAGCAAAAAAATCCAGACACCTTGATGCTGTNGATACTGAACTTCTCTTATGACAATACGGTCAATCTCAACTATGCATGGCCCCATTACCAACCCTGGGGCGCCCTGCCCACATAGGTCACACCCACCCAAAATTGCCTTTTACTATAACTTCTTCATTTCTACACCAATTCACTTCTTATTGATACTGAACTTCTCTTATGACAATAGGGTCAATCTCAACTATGCATGGCCCCATTACCAACCCTGGGGCACACCTAGGTCAAACATATGGCGTGGGGATACGCGTCGGCCTCTGCCGCGCCCTTTCTAGTTTATTAAAATGTCTTAAATTCTAAACATGTTTCGGCCATGGACTGCATCAGTAGTATCAATATATTTTATAAAATATAGAGGGGTAAGCAATACTAAGGTAAATCACATGTCTCTGAAGAGATAATAGCTATGTCTACATAGTTGTTTGGTTTCCCAGGAGAGTTCCACCAAGCTGTCAAGATTGTTAATAACTCAATAATGTCAGGTTCAATCAATAAGATGAATGGGAAGAAAATGACAGCATAAGATGTACTGTCAGATTGCACTGTAAATCAAGCCTGTTTCATGTCAGACGTCCAGTCAATATTTGTGGTCAATGGATGATTATAGTGTACATTATACAAACTTCCATGTTGGAGGCTGAATTGTTATAATTATAGATAACTACCACCATCGTGCAAGTTGTTACAACCCTATTTCAGGTACATAAATATGAAATTTGCAACTTAATCTTGCATGAATCACTGGTAATTGGAATAACATGACCTTTTTCTGCTGCTTAGTTTTCTTATTAAAGCATAAACAGATTATATATTGTAGCAATATCAACAGTCATCCACAGTAAATTTCAATTAAACAAATCTCTGTCATATGATTTCAACTTGAAGTTGTTTTTCATTTCCAATATGTTTGCATTATATCCCTGCATCTTTCATAGCCAGGGTGTGTAAAGATACATATATATTTATTCCTGATTGTCAAACACCATTTTGAGATCAGTGGTTTAACAGTGTGCAGTTTGTTTCCCAGCAGTTGGACTATATTTAATCTACGTATTGATTTGCACGACGTTTTAAGCATCATTATGGTATTGATTGGAAATAATGAATATCACAGTGGTTGTTGTTTGTAATGTATTGTAATGTTACTGTAATTCTTGTTTGTAGTTCTCTTTCGCGATAAGTGAGGTTTCCGTTCGATACATAAATACTCATTTAGAAGTACCAACTTTAAACTATGTCAAGTACCTTAGTATTCTTTTTTCACATATCTTGATTTGTATTCAAAACCTCTTTAAATTTCAAAATATCCAAATTTTCTGCAAGCAACAAAGCATATACTATGTAAAATAAAATTATGATCCAAACTTCACATAATATATGTTTGAAAAATGTTTTTTGAAAATAAGTTTGAAAAAAAGTTTCAGGAACCATTGTGCTAAGATTTGTTTGGTTCTTAGCAAAGTGCCATGAATCTTGGTGCTGAGATTTGACTGGTTTCAAGCAGAGCTCCTGGGGATTCTCGGTGCTGAGATTTGACTGGTTCCAAGCAAAACTCCATGAATCTTGGTACTGAGATTTGACTGGTTCCAAACAAAGCTCCTGGGGATTCTCGGTGCTGAGATTTGACTGGTTCCAAGCAAAACTCCATGAATCTTGGTGCTGAGATTTGACTGGTTCCAAGCAAAGCTCCTGGGGATTCTCGGTGCTGAGATTTGACTGGTTCCAAGCAAAGCTCCTGGGGAACCTTGGTATTGAGATTTGACTTGTTCCAAGCAAAGCTCCTGAGGAACCTTGGTGCTGAGATTTGACCGGTTCCAAGCAAAGCTCCTGGGGAACCTTGGTGCTGAGATTTGACTGGTTCCAAGCAAAGCTCCTGGAGAACCTTGGTGCTGAGATTTGACTGGTTCCAAGCAAAGCTCCTTGGGGACCTTGGTGCTGAGATTTGACTGATTTCAAGCAAAACTCCATGAATCTTGGTACTGAGATTTGACTGGTTCCAAACAAAGCTCCTGGGGATTCTCGGTGCTGAGATTTGACTGGTTCCAAGCAAAGCTCCTGGGGAACCTTGGTATTTAGATTTGACTTGTTCCAAGCAAAGCTCCTGAGGAACCTTGGTGCTGAGATTTGACCGGTTCCAAGCAAAGCTCCTGGGGAACCTTGGTGCTGAGATTTGACTGGTTCCAAGCAAAGCTCCTTGGGGATCTTGGTGCTGAGATTTGACTGGTTCCAAGCAAAGCTCTTGGGTAAGTTTGGTGCTGACATTTGACTGGTTCCAAGCAAAGCTCCTGGGGAAGCTTGGTACTGAGATTTGACTGGTTCCAAGCAAAATTCCTGGAGAAGCTTGGTGCTGAGATTTGACTGGTTCCAGGCAAAGCTCATGGGCAACCTTGGTGCTGAGATTTGACTGGTTCCAAGCAAAGCTACTGGGGAACCTTGGTGCTGAGATTTGACTGGTTCCATATAAAGCTCCTGGGGAACCTTGGTGCTGAGATTTGACTAGTTCCAAGCAAAGCTCCTGATAAAGCTTCGTGCTGAGATTTGACTGGTTCCAAGCAAAGCTACTGGGGAACCTTGGTGCTGAGATTTAAATGATTTCAAGCAAAACTCCATGAATCTTGGTACTGAGATTTGACTAGTTCCAAACAAAGCTCCTGAGGATTCTCGGTGCTGAGATTTGACTGGTTCCAAGCAAAACTCCTTGAATCTTGGTACTGAGATTTGACTGGTTCCAAGCAAAGCTCCTGGGGATCCTTGGTACTGAGATTTGACTGGTTCCAAGCAAAGCTCCTGGGGAT
>VMBQ01009871.1:12395-29858 GCA_007657795.1 Dreissena rostriformis | reverse complement strand
GGAAAAGATTGGATACAATAATTATTGTTCAATTGTATACTTTCGTACAATATGCCTCACGCTATAATGCTCCATCTTTGTGTATATACTGTTGACGCCCAAAATGCTTTCTTCGATGTCCAAATGTTATTTTTCCAAATATGTTTTTGGCCGCTAACATATTGTATGACATATCTTACTATATAGTTACACATTAAACTGCAAATGTAGATTTTGAATCTCCTGGCATGCATGGAACGTGTGCATATATAATTGTTTAGCTTATTTTGCGCCACATACCGTTTGGGGAAAGGCTAACAATCGATATCGAGAGCCATCGTCAACTGCAAATGACGTCACTTGCGCAGTGTGGTCAGGGGCTGCGCTTTCCGCTATAAAAAGCACGCAATATTTCTTGGTATCTCCATGTGCCAAAATGTAGTCGTGAAGACTCAGCGACGACCATGTAAATAAACTCTGAATTACACAGGTATCTCCAGAGAAGCCTATTCAGTATGCATATTCTGACAAGACTGCGCAGGCTTGGCTGGAGCTACTCCGGCAGCATATTACATAAGACCCATTTTCGCACGACGCGGGTCTTTAAAAAATTCAATTGCGTCTCTAAATGGAACATCAAACCACGATACTTTCCGATAGAAAATTGAAGTCAAACTGTGTAATTTCAAGCAAACTGGCAAATGTCGGTAGCCTATTCTGGCTTGCATACGTCACAAATGTGTGGCTAGATAATTAAACGATTTCCCTTCTATCACGGACACTAATATTTCGGTAGTTTTGTCTCACAATACAAGACTAATGGCATTAACCGATAGGTTTTCATTCATTTCTTTCCCTAAAATTCGTGTTATTTTATATCTTAATAGAAATACTGTGTTATCAACATAAGGCGTTTATTGAGAGTACATTCCTGAAGATTTACTGACCGATTACTTATCCTGAAAGTCTTGGGGGAAGAAATTAACCGGCAATGCGTAATTGTAACTGGACCAAAATGTGAGTCTNGACCGCAATCTGATGTCACATACTAAATATAAATTCAATTTAAAATATTTGACCCTCACACCTACAGACAGGGCTTATTTTAACTCCAGGGGCATGATTTTGAAAAAAAAACAGTAGAGGAGCACTATATAATGGTTAGTGCCACATATTACAGCTCTTTGCATTATTGTTCAAAAAATATTTTTTTAATTTCAATATATAAGTATTCATACATTATTTGGCACTTGAGCTTGGTCAATTTGGACCCCCCCCCCTGGGCATGATTTACACAATCTTTGTAGGGGACCACTATACAATTATACCTACCATCTTAGAATATCTTATGATACATATAGCTAAACCAATTAATATGCTTTTGGGTAAGTTATTTTTAACAGATAATATTCCAAAAATGACCTAATGTGATATCAGAACAATATTCAACTTGTCACCAGTTCATTTAATTTTCGTCATGTGATCCACGAAAATGTAAGGTGGAAAGTCTAGACATACTGGCTAAACTCAACCCATATTTTGCAGAGATAAAATACCCTATATAAACGGGGAATGGTGCTTTATCCGTAGCATTTTCATTTGGTTGGACGAGGCTTTAGAGTCAGGCTCTTAATATTCATATATCTTAATATGTTATTTCAGTGTTCCACTTATAAACCGTCTTTACTCCATGTAAGAATGCCAATACATCTGGGATTGATAAGAAATTCAAAATGTAAGAATGTACATGAGTTTTTAAAGTTTAAACCAAATATTGAATTTTAACATTATTCTTATTTACAAGATATAATTGTTTACTTGAAGTTAATAATGAAGAAACGGGTTGTCACTTTTTTAATGTAAATGACCAATGTGTCCTTGTTGAGCTGTACATGACTAAAATGGCATATTGTTTAAGTGATAATTTTGTAATTTGTTTGGAATTTAGCATGAAGTATCTTTTTCAGCTGTGATTTATCATATGTTTAAGAATTGTCCGAAACAGCATGTTGACTAAACAAGAGAAAAATAGGTCAACCTATGATCACTCAATAGTTTAAAGTGAGTATGCACGATTTTGTCAAATATTTATGAATTAATATAAAATGTGTAAAACACTTATTATACATATATTTCAATATAAATTAAAATAAAGGTTAAGAAGAACCTGTGTCGAAAAATGCGAAATAAGCCAGGTATTTAATTCTGAAATCGAAAATGTCTGTACAGTCGAATTCGCCAGCATGTATATCATGCGTGTACGATGTGAATCTAAATTAAGTTTTAGTGCAGATTCGTTCATACGACACAAAGACACAATTTTGTTTCCTAACGATACCTATTCATACGACACACGAACACTAACTCCTATCCTCATAAAAATACGAATGCTTTGGTTATTGTAGGAAAATATGTACGAAATATCTTCGTCACAATTGGCTTGGGCTGCTAATTTGTCTTTGCTGCATTTTATGAAATTCGTCTTCAATGCCTATTTTGTGTTTTTGTAACATATTTTTTATCAATATATTACAATTTAACACATATAAAAATCGTGCATACTCAAAACATTTACTGAACCATAAACACGTGTTTCAACAGTTTTATCTAACTGACTGTGTAGCGTGCACTAGCCACGCCTACTTGCAGGGCACGTCCCGGCATGAATGCCTCTTTGATAACATGTACATCGGAGAGTTTGATTAGTATGCTTGAAGAGTACGGATGTAAATAAACGAGAAGAACTGTCAATGTAGTTTGAGCCTTAAATGGTACTCCTTAAATGGTGTTAAACAGTGTATTCTGTAGAAGAAACACTACACTGACCATAGTCTTGATGATGTTTGATGTATGCAGATATACAAGGCTAAAACATTGCAAATACTAAATCAACTTGATGGTTGCATATTCTCGGCACTACGAGCTTAGAAAAACACACAAGTTTTTGGAGCAAACTACTTCTACATTTCTCAAGAATTTAATCGAAACCTGAAATATTTTATCACCATAAATTGTACATATGCAAGACTCGTTTTTCTTCGGCAGTGATCCAAATGTTCCCGAGTTATGTTCTCTTGAAATTTCTCAAGCAACTGAATTAATACTTTAAATAGGTAATCACCATGAAGTGTAGATGTGAAAGACACAAATGATCACACGCAGTGATCCGAAAGTTCTTGAGTTATGTGTCCTTGAACTAGACCATGGACATGGTTACTTTACCTCTTACAAATCGTTTCAGGGTAATTTAAGTCACCAATTTGACAAAGCTCTAGTTTGTATTTATTTTGAGAAATGTTTTTCTTCTATATATACCTGTAGACATACAATTATCACCGATATGTTTTCTAGCCCAATACCCTCACTGTTTTTAGTCAATAAGTCCATAAGTTTGTCTTAAATACACAATAATGTATATAAGTTTAGTTTGTCATAAAACAATTGATTGAATACCACATTACCTGTTAACAGTTCTCTTTTATCATGGTATATCCAACGTAAAAGGTGTAGGAACGGTCCAAGCTTTTTTCCTGGCAGGGGGATTTCTTTTTGATACTTTTGTTTAAAATCACCCTCGAACATTTTCTGAAACACTGGAGACACCAGCGAAAGGAGGACCTTAATGACAGGGATTCGAACATCTTCTACTACCAGAACCACATCCGCTAGGCCGCTTTCTCCACCAAACTTGTTGACATCGAATTCAGTCTCTGCATGTTTAGCCTGCGTATAGGAATAATCAATATATATGTTGTTTCCAATAAAAGCAAAGATTCACAGTGTTAAATCTAATCAATTAAAACTTTTTAGTTTCCCCAGAAGCATCCTATTTGTAAAGGTACATCGAACAAGAGAGAAATAGGCGTGCATACGGCCAATTGTTTTAAAATAAAAGAACTCAAACCATAAATTGTGACACTGATTGTTCACCAACGATCTTGGCTGTAAAACGCGTTATTGTCTATTCATGGTGAATTATGCTTTGAGACAATACTTAAAGCGTTTTAAAGTCATGGAGCGGACACAAACCCTTGATTTTTAACATTTAATGTCAGAACTTTTCATTTACAAACGAGCATGTTATTCCATGCTACCAATCGTCTGGTCTGTAGGTATATCAAGTTAAAGTTGTATTTACTTCCGTTAAGGGCATTCATACAGATCACAAACGAAATCTAAACTGTCAGAAACCTATAAAAACACGCAAGAAACCAACTCATGGGTTGTTTTAAACATAAAAAATAAATCATAACGAAATGAAAATATGTAAAGCAAAACAGATTTGATTGTTTATTGGTTAATCTCGAAATAAACAAGACCAGACAAAATCATGTTTATTTATGAAATAAAACGGATTTTGCCGTATGTGCTTTCTGTAACATATTGGTTATGTACCCTACATAAGCGGCATTCATTAAACATGTCAGCCTCCATATTGGTCATTGTTTTTACATGGTGTCACAAGAATCGCGATTCACCGAGCTAATCTGGGTGCAGGGAAGGAAAATTATCCAGCTAGATTAAAGTTTATATATAAGTATTACAAGCGATTTGTGCTCGCCACATAATCTAATGGGATATTTCACCTTGGAATCTTCGTGAAGAAAACAAGAGCTGTCACCATAGGATGACATATGCCCCCTTTTTCCACATTTTTGTAAACTTAAATGCAGCATTTTTCCACATTTTTCCAAACCTAACCGCAAAGTGTGACGGAATTTCAGACGGACAGACAGACGGACGGACGGACGGACAGTGCGATCACTATATGCACACCTTCGGGGGCATAAAAAAGCATGGAATAAAACTTTGAACAACAAAGCCTGCAGTGGGACTCAAAAGACATGTACCAGGAGTTCCAACGTTTCAAACAACATGTGGAATTCACATTCAGAGGACCGCTAGCATCCACAAATGCTAAACAAATGGCTGGATGGCTTGGAATGTGGATTAATCAGCAGGGCCGTGAACTGTACTAAACATTCCATTTCTGGAAGGAGAAGAAGACGATCCTACGCTTGTGCTAAAAAAAGATAGAGGATTATGTGAGACCGCGACAAACGGGTTTCACGGTTCAGGGCCCACCAAAGAAAACAAGTAGATGGTGCGTCGTTTGACAATTTCACGAAGGATCTCAGACTTCTAGTCATGGACTGCGAATATGAGAATTCCGATGACATGTTGGTTGACTTAATCATAAGCGGTGTTAAACATCCAAAAGTCCAAGAAAAGCTACTACACCAGGGACAAAAGCTACATGTAACCATAAACAAAGCAATCAAGATAGGCCAACAGTATGAACTTTCCCAAAAACAAATGAAGATGATGAGAGGCGAAGAAGTATTTTCCCTCAAAAGTAAATGTAAATCATCGGAGAAAAATAATAATAAAAATGATGACAGAGGCTACAAAAAGCACAAAGAAAAGAGAAATGAAAAAGGTCATATATAACTACAAGAAACGGGACACGCAATGTGGGAAATGCGGAAAACAACATGAAAATGGAGATTGTCCAGCTTTCGGTGCGACTTGTCACTTTTGCAAAAAGAAAAATCATTGAATCAGCATGTGCCGGAACAAAAACAAGAATATCAACACGGTTTAGAACGAATCGTACATTGATACAAGAGATGACGACCTCTTAAACATAAATACAACAACAGTTTGCAACACTTTTGACTCATCTGATGACATATGGTTGGTCGAAATAAGACTCTGCAAAGAAAGGACAACATTCCGCATCGACACCGGTGCAAAATACAACATTTTGTAAAATCAGCATTTGGAAAAGTAAAGAAATTCGTTAAATTGAATCACTCTACAAAAACACTGAAATTATTCACAAACCATCGAATTGAACCAATCGGTACGATTATTGCGCCACTGGGTACAAAGATAAGAAAATCAACGTACACTTTGAAATAGTAAACTTGCTACAGGAGAACATCATCAGTGGTGAAACGGCTGAAAAACTTGGATTGCATCAACGTATAAGCAAAATGGACCTGTCCCCAAAAGAAAAATTAACGCGGGACTTCCCTGACTTAGTAAAAACTACATGAACTTACCAGGGGAATACCGCATTAAACTTAGTGAAAATGCGGAAGGGGTCATACGTGAACCACGTAGAATCGCTGTATTCTTTTAGCCTCGAGTGGTGGAGAAACTGGAAATGGAAGAAGAGGGTTACATTACACCAGTTCACCAACCTATCGAATGGGTCAGTTCAATGGTCCTATAACTAAAAAAGGATTACAATAGAATCTGCATCGACCCTATAGACCTAAACAAGGCAATAAAGCGCGAACATCATCCAATGAAAAATGTTGATGAAGTAGTGTCAAACATACCAAATGCGAACGTACTTTTAGTACTCGATGCAAAATGTGGTTTCCAACAAATTCGAATTGACAAGAGCTCATCTTACTTTAACTACGTTCAACACACCTCTTGCCAGGTACCGCTGGCTCAGGCTGCCGTTCGGAATCAAGTCGGCTACATAAATATACCAGCGCATCATGGATGAAATGTTAAAAGACGTTGAAGGGGCGTTCGCAATCATAGATGACATTCTTATCGCAGGTGACGATATTGAGCATCATGACAACATACTTAAAACCGTTCTAAAACGCGCAACAGAGTATAACTTGAAACTTAACTATGATAAATGTATGATCAGACAAACAAGTGTACCGTATATGGGACACATCCTCAGTGAAAGTGGTTTGAAGGCAGATGCTGCCAAATTGAAGGCGATTTTAGAAATGCCAACTCCAAAGCACAAAGAAGGTGTTCGGCTACTTGGGGTTCATACAGTACCTAGCAAAGTTCATACCAAATCTAAGTCAGGTAGAAGGACCGATCAGAATCATACTTTAGTCCAACATTGAGTTTGCGTGAAACAGCAAATAAGAAAAAAGGTTTAAGGAACGTAAACGCCTTTGCAGTACCCCACCAGTTCTTGTGTTTTACGACGTACACAAAAAAGTTGAAATAGAATGCGACGTGAGAAAAGACGGTTGGGGAGCTGTATTACTACAGCATGGCAGAGTTGTCGCATATGCATCTCGCGCATTAACGGAAGCTGAAAAACGCTACGCGCAAATTGAAAAGGAGATGCTGTCCATAGTTAACAGCATAAACAAGTTCCATTACTATGTGTTTGGCAAAGAGGTCACGATCTACAATGATCACAAGCCCTTAGAGCAGATCTATAACAAACCATTACTCAAAGCACCAATGAGATTACAGAAAACGATGATAAAACTTCAATGGTATGTGGGAAAATACAATACAGGAAGGGCAAAGAAATGTACATCTCTGACGCCCTATCGCGAGCATACCTACCATATAGTTCGGAATCAGACGACTGCACGGAGGATTCCATAAAACTGATTTATGTGAGCCAAACGAAATACGCAGAAATTCAAAGTTATACAAAATTGGAACTTTCTACATTACATGAGATCATAATGAGTGGCTGGCCGGACACTAAAAGCGAGTCACCGGCTGAAGTCAGATAATATTGGGACTCACGTGACCAGCTTTCCATCTCAGATGGCGTCATTTACAAAGGAATGAGAATTGTGATGCCACCAAGCTTACGCGCGCACATGCTAAAATTAAAACATGCGTCACATTTGGGCATAATTAAGTGCAAACATAGAGCCCGTGAAGTAATGTTTTTGGCTTGGCCTAAACTCTGACATAGACACAACAGTAAGAGATTGTTGTAAATGTGCCGAGTTCAAAAATCAACAACCGCGTGAACCATTGAAACCAACAAAAACCCAGAACTTCCATGCAGTATGGTTGTATGTGATATATTTGAATTCGAACAAAGCAAATATGTACTGGTCGTGGACTATTATTCAAAGAACATCGATGTCGTAAAAATCGCGCAAGAAACAACAACTGCCATTATATGTTTATTAAAGAGCTTATTTGCCTGCCATTGGATACCCCAGATTCTTGGGTCCGACAATTAGCCACAGGTCAGTTCCCGGGAATTTCGGCAATTTTGCGAAACGTACCAAATTTACCACGAGACTTCAAGCCCTCACTTCCAAAGCTCTAATGGCGAGGCCGAACGGGCTATACAAACAGTAAAAAAACTTTGGAAAAAGGCTGATGACAAACAACTGGTGCTAGTGGACTATCGCACCACACCACTTACCGATATAAACTTATCACCTGCACAGTTACTAATGGACAGGCGACCTAGGAACATCCTTCTAGCACACAAAGAACTATTAAAACCAAATCCTACAAATCCAAAGGTTGTGAATATCACTTTGACGTACAAAAAACAAAAGCAGAAATTCTTCCGAAACATCCGAATGACAGATGGGACGAATCACTGGAAGCCAGGAGTTGTCGTTTCAAAACATGACAAACCACGTTCTAATGTAGTACGCAGCGGCGAATGAATGTGTATGCGTAATGGTGTGAATCTTCGACCAGCAACCGAACAAGCGAATGCTGAACACATCTTTCCGAACGACACTCCAGAAACTGTCGTTCCCGAAGCAACCAACCATGAATATTTGTTGTCGCCAACATTTGACAAGCCAGTCCCCCCTAATATTGACTTATATTGACAATAACACAGCAGACAAAACAATGGTTCCTACATTACACGATTTGGTAGAGCTGTGAAGAAACCTAAAAAACTTGACTATTAAACAATTTCAGTATTGTGCAATTTTAGATTAGTTTTGTTACAAGCCAGTATTACACCACATAGAGTTAAGGAGCACAATGATCCACATTGGGGTGCTAAGGAACGAGTAGTTCATTTTTATAACATTACATATTTCAGTTTAATGAAAGAGGGATGTAACATATTGTATATGTTGTAAGCGACTATTTGTCAATAGTATTTGTAAGCTACATAAGCGGCATTCATTAAACATGTCAGCCTCCAAATTGGTCATTGTTTTTACACTTTCTAAAAAGTGAGACAAAACATTAACAATAAGTGGTTTAGTCAGATAGAACACCTCGTATGTGTTGTATATGGAATATATAAATTCGTATATATGTATGTGCTCATATTCTATATACCGGTCTAACTTGAGGTCTATCATATACATTCAAATAACAAGAACTGTCCCAAGACAACGCGCTGGACTTTCCAATTCGGCATTACCATGTACATTTTCAATTTATCAACTGATATAATGACAGCAAGGACACATTTAAAGTTGTAAGGCTATGGTAGTTTAAAGTGATACTTGACGCATCTAACAGTATATGCTATGTTTATAGGTGTCAATCGCAACCGTTGTTTATTTTAATTTTTTTTCACTTCATATACACTTATATTTGTTAACGCAGCATCAACATACTAAAACAATATCCCGGAAAGAGAAAAAAATAATGCATTTGAATATCAACCGTACTTTCGATTTGACAACTGACAAAAGAATTGGTTCGATGTACGATGTGAATCTTAATTAAGTTTTAATGCAGATTCGTTCATACGACACAAAGACACAATTTTGTTTATGGATCATTTCAATTTTCTGCAACGATATCTATCATACGAAACACGAACACTAACTCCGATCCTAATAAAAAAAACTAGTTCCGCTCGGCTTAGAGGACTGGGACAGTCATGTAAAATATTTAATATAATATATATTTTTTTATAAACAACTGGTAGCAAGATATGTTGCAGATTATTGGTCAGTTACCACATTTTAACTAACTCTTTTGACCTGTTAATTCTTTTCAGCTCAATTCAACAGTGAAACAATCGTCTAGTATCACTTTAAGAGGTTGATGTAAACTCAAACATGAAAATCTATAAATAACAACAATAAACAGAGTTATGCCATGAAACTGTTTTTTGAACGTTTAAGACGTTTCTTAACTTAAATATGCCATTCAAAGTCTTGTCCGAATTGAGGCCTATCTATGTTAGCAAATGTGACCTTAAACTAGATTCGACGGAACCCAAATGTCACCACAAGTTTGGTTCCTATGCAAGTTGTAAAAATGTGTTTTTCTAAGATGTATCAATGTTAGTCAATGAGAACTAGATTTATTGACAGGCAAACGAATATGGCATTAAATGTACGTTGCCCGACTTTCGTAATGAAATATGGGTTTATAATAAAATGTAATAGGTCTGCTACGATCAATATATGTACCCGGAAAAAAACTACTTTTTTGGAAAAACACACCAATCTGCTGGTACAAATTAAGCTGACCCATTTATAATCCTTTCAAAATCACACACCGTATCAACCGTTATGATTTAAAGTAAGCTATCATTGGTTGATATAATGGACCAGTGTTGTTTGTACCGGGGTGATAAGTGGGTTTTTCTAAACTCGTGCTTTTCCGGGACAAGTCTATTGTATAAATACGCGGTGACGTCACTCTGTTATTTTCCACAAGACCGGCGCGGTTATTCGTAAATGCATGAATCGTTTTGATCAAAGATCTATCATTAAAAATATCGATAGATCTCGGGTATTATGGCGATTCGAATAGGGCATAATATAATTGAAGCAATTTCAAAATAATTTGCTTCATTGACGTTAAGTAGAATTGTATGCATTCTTGTCTCATTTTCATCTCGCTTATTGTCGATGTAAGCACAGGCAGCAGTATCATAAATTTGCCCCCCCCCCCGAGCTTACCCCAGGGGTTCCAGATTGTTAAATGTACACCTCTTGTGTATGGTTTGACTTTTCAACAACGAATATTGACCCAAATTCACAGTTTGAAAAAATACCCCTCGCATAGGTATTATATATATACAAAAGGTATGAAACGCACTATATGCCTATTGCTGAAAGATTGTGGAACACGGGCTGTTACCGTTTTCATCGAGAACATACATGTTTCCGTGCAGTTGCCGAACTAATGCAACTGGATTCGTTAAAAGACATTAAAAGCAACGTGATTACACAACTTACTGATCTCCTGTTCGGCTAATAACTTTAATATTCAATCAACAAAGGTTTGTTTGAGAGGGTACAAGCGCTAAGAGCAAATAAACATGTGATAGGGCAGGAACAGTAGTCTACAATAATTAACCTAGATATAGTAATAGTACTAAATTTACATTCAAATCACTGACATGTCCTATGTACATAATATACATTTTTATTTTTATAATCAATTATTCTCATTTCAAGCTTAATCATTTCAATTTCAAGCTTGTTCGTTAACATATGATAAGCTAGAGCTCAACAACAATTTACAATTAAATACATTTACATGTATGTAGAGTTCTGAATAATAGTTCACAATAATAAATTTACATTCACTACACTGACATGTCTTTTACTCGACATATGTACATATAATTGGGGCCGCCTCTGTTGTTTGCACAAGTCATCTTAAAGAGGTAGTGTGCTCAGTCATTTTCAATATTGTATATAGAATGCGTTAGTAATATTCAATAAAAAACTGGTGTTAGTACATCATACAAAAAAAGGTCGTAACACAAGACAAGCATTGTAGTCATGGTAATTGATAGGTCTTCTATGGAATGGTGTACAGGTAATACCCAAACATAATAACATATTGTCATATTTGAAAGCAAAACAGACAGTACAATTTAATTTGTGACATTGTGATACACAAACAGCAGACAGTTATTTGATGCAGCAGCAACAGTTAAAAAATAAATAGAGAATAATAGGTAAGTGTTGATTATAGATCAGGTTTATCATGCGAGGCTTAGAAATCAAAAAGCATGAGCCTTGGCGAGTGCTTTTTCGTTTTTCATGCCGAGCATGATAAACCTGATCTATAATCAACACTAACCTATTATTCTATTTATCCCACTTTTTATTTAGTAAACCTTTTTATTTAAACAAAATTAGTTTAACTGGATAATTTCGCTGGATTTATAACGTCATTTTGTCGAAAAAAATGACGTTATTTCGTGCCGTGGTTTATAGCAGAAAGTTAATCAACGGGGCTTTAATCAACCGAATTCGCTGTGAAAGTGGGATAAATATAAAGTTATCGCTGGAGGCATTGGTCATCTTAAAAAAAATACTTATAGTTTATTTCTTGAATTTGCTAAAGATAAAGCGTTTAAATTTGCATGTGTTTTTAAGTATATGTATGGAATCGGATGATAAAATCGTGTTAAGAGTAGTGTAACCACGCTGTCACCGAATGTTTGTCAGAGAGATGTTCTTTCCAATTCGTGTTTGTTTGATTGCTTATTGTTTATTGAGTATTTTTCAAATAACGACTTCTGTAGTTTAATTGTGAGAGGTAGAAGAGGAAGCCGGACTGCAACGCCAAAATGAAACACATTTATTCAAACCAGTATTTAGCAGTCTTACAAACATACATTCATAAATCAAACATACAATTTAACATATATACATCTTCATTTTGAATTAGTCAAATTTAATTAAGAGCTTCTCGCTTTTAAAGTAAATATTAATTTACTAAACTGTTACAATCAACATACATCTACATTTTGAATTAGTCAAATTTAAGTAAGAACTACTCGCTTTTAAAGTAAATATTAATTTACTAAACTGTTACAATCAACATAATTATTAAATAGAGAATAATAGTTAAGTGTTAATTATAGATCAGGTTTATCATGCGAGGCTTAGAAAACAAAAAGCACGAGCCTTGGCGAGTGCTTTTTCGTTCTCGTGCCGAGCATGATAAACCTGATCTATAATCAACACTAACCTACATGTATTATTCTATTTATCCCACTTTTTATTCAGTATGCCTAAACCTTTTTTTTTAAACAAAATAAGTTTAACTGAATAATTTTGCTGGATTTATGACATCATTTTGTCGAAAAAAATGACGTTAGTTCGTGCCGTGGATTATAGCAGAAACGGGGCTTTAATCAACCGAATTCGCTGTAAAAGTGGGATAAAATGACATAAATTACAAGTATTCATTTTATTGCATTGAAAAGTAATACATTTCAGACTTAAAAGTAAAACATTAAATAAAATAAATCAAAGAAAGTAAATATGGTTTCTTACCTGCAATGCAAAAATGAAACACATTTATTCAAACCAGTATTATATAAGCAGTGAAGAAGTACTTCCTGCACAACCATTTATACTAATTTAGTGTTTGAACGGATAATTTGCCTATACCAGGTGATTATAGAATAAGAAAGTCAATACAGAAAACATNAGGACAATACATAAAGTAATTTAATCATGTCATGTAAATACTTGTTCTGTTTTAAAGGGAGACTGTACGATTTTCATATGTGTTAAATTGTAATATATTAATACAAATATGTTACAATAACACAAAATAGACAAGAAAAATTATACATTGAAGAGGAATTTCATAAAATGCAGCAAAGACAAGTTAGCGCTGGTTAAAGCCGATGCCGACACTTTTACTCGTATTTGCTAGGAAACAAAATTGTGTCTTTGTGTCGTATGAACGAATCTGCACTAAAACTAAATTTAGATTCACATTGTACATGTACATGCATGATATATATGCTGGCGAATTTGGCTGGAAGCCTTTTTCGATTTCAGAATTAAACATCTGGCTTATTTCGCATTTTCCGACACATGGTCTTCTTAACTTTTATTTTAATTTATATTGAAATATATTTTTACACATTTTATATAAATTCATAAATATATGACAAAATTGTACAGTCTCCCTTTAAAACATGTTGTTAAAGAGAAATAAAGGATGTAATAATTAAAGTATAGCAAAGTAGCTTCATGCAGTTCATTCCCTAAGAATTGTTCTCTTTCAGGGTTAAAGAGAGCACAGTCTACAAGGTAGTGATGTTCAGAGCAAACTTGACCAGAGTTACAAAGTGTACATGTTCTTTGATCNGAGCACAGTCTAAAAGGTAGTGATGTTCAGAGCCAACTTGACCAGAATTACAAAGTGTACATGTTCTCTGATCAAATGGGGTTCCATCATATCGTCCAGTTTCAACTGGTAGCCAGTGGTAAGCGGTTCTTAATTTATAGAGGTATGTATATTCGGATTGGCGAGTTTTATTAAGTAATGTTCAAAAGATGGTGTTTGTTTGAAACTTTTTTATATAAGTCCTTTGTGTGATTGTTGTAGTTGAGTGTGCCATTGGGTTTGAAATTGGGTTAGTAGTTTAGATTTAACTAAGTGTTGTATATTATTTTGTATTATTAAAAAAATGGTTTTCCCATTGGTCATTTAAGTCCACTGAGGTGAGAATTTCCTTAATTTTATTAGCCCACTTGAAATTATAGTTTGGTAGATCCATCATGTATTTGTAAATTTGGTGAGATATTTTCTGTTCTTTGCATGTTAAGAGTTTGTTCCAGAATGAAATCATTTTACATTTAATGTTAATTGCTATTGGATATCTGCCAAGTTCTCCATACAAGAAGGCCATTAATTGGGTTGATTTTCCTGCATTGGTGATTTTTCTAAGAAAGTTGTTATGGACTTTTTCAAGGATCTCTGTGTTTTCGAAGCCAAATATCTCAGAGTCTCCTGGGGGTGAATTGTCTTGGGGGTGAATTGTCTCGCTCCTATATCAATGAATATTTCACTGAAATTTTCAGTTCTGTGAGATGCATACCTCAAATAAACTCATTGAAATGGTTGATAATAACAAATTGAATCGAAACAAATCAATAACTGCGTTTTTTCTATAAGTATTAACGTAAAAAAATAGATTGTTTGAATTGGGTACAAACATAAAATTTTATTTATCATGTTCGTACACAATTTTCGCGATTTTGCAAAATGTCAAATAATGAAGGATCATGACAAAACAATGTTTTATATGTATTTTATAAGTAAAAAAACATATATTTTGGTATGTCTTGTTATTTTTTTAGTGCTCATGGCTATGATAAAAGTATCCAGGTGCCTTCTGCAAGGACGTGGGACTCCAACTCCATAATAACTTTTTTTGAAAAAATCCAGTAAATTGACAAATTCAATTGTCATTGAAATATTCAACCGATGAAAATGATGCATCTGAAGATATGGAAAGTTGTTTTCTTGAAGAATTTAAGATTGAAAACATTCAAAAGAATGACTTGAATTGCGCAGAACACAATTCTGCATCATCATGCTGTATACAGTTATCTACCATGTAGTTGCCTCCAGCTGATAATCTTCTTGTTCCTGTTGACCGCCATTCCAGACTAAGCAGTAACCACTGCTTTAGACACATTCAAATCTGAAAAGACTTATACATTTCTATTATACCCAAGAACAGTCATACAATGGAATTCACTCGCTCCCCATATACATGAGGCAGCCACAGTAGAAGTTTTCAAAACCCTTACTGTCATTGTACCCTTTATCCACCTGTAGACACTTGCAATGTAAATAATTTTGAATTAACACCCAACTGAGCACCTTTGTACAGTTTTTTTTACCCCTTAACCTTTATGCCTCCCTCTATTTGAAAGCAATGCTGAATGGGAAGAAGAAGACTATGTGTACATAACTGCAATATCATGACAACTGGTACCCTGGGTGTGTTGTAAAAAAAGAAGGCAATGAAATGCAAGTGAATTTCATGACAGCATGTAGACAAAAGGGAGTGTTTGTTTTGCTAGTGCCAGTAGATATCCATAGTGTAAAATTTGAATTTATTCTACTATTTGGGATGGTTTCTGATTGTTTGAAGAGTGGAACTGGAAGACAATTACCGGCTGTTTTCCGAACATGGGAAATATCAAGCATCATACAAACTGTACCCAAAGAGCCTACTTTGAGAAATGTTGTGTAGTTTAAATGTATTGAAATGGTTTATTGAATTTTCCCTTTTGTACTCACTTGACATTATTGCAGTTTGTTTTTTGAATATGGTATTGACTTATTTAAGTTATTAAAGATTTTTATACTTTAAAAGAATATGTTGTGGTGTTATGCTCTTGGACAATTATTTTTTTTAATTGGCACTTTTAAAATCATAATTAAGGTACTATATCAATTTCTGATCAACAAATCAATGCTTTTATTAAAATCTACATGAAAAATGCCATCAGTATGCCAAATTTTAATATAATACCATATATAGAAAACATTATAAAGAAAAAAAGAAGCCAAATTTCATAGAAAGTGGGTCCGCGAATCTACACAAAACGTGAACGCTTTTTATTAACAAAATATTCACCAAAATGGCAATTTTTCCGAAGATTCAAATTACCATAACTTAGGATGTATAAGTAGAGATAAATTAATAATTCAAACTGATCTGAGAAGTATTAAATGAGATCTTTATTATAACATAAGAATTCTGTGAGTTGAAATTTGTGTAGGGGTTGCTTCATACTTATAAACAGTAACCACATATTCAGATTCCAAATCACTATATATAAAAATGTAACTTGTAGGGCTGTCTCTAGACTGTAAACAAATGTGCCAAATGATTTTAAAATCTTACAATGAACGACATAGTTATGGCCCGGACAAGCTCATTTATGGAAGCTCATTTATGGCCATTTTTTACCTTTGAACTCAAAGTATGAACTTAACCTTGGAATATCTATGTTATTCTTTTGCGCGACACACCGTCCAATGATGGTGAGCAAAATGTGCCAAATGATTTAAAAAATCTCACAATGAACGACATAGTTATGGCCCGGACAAGCTCATTTATAGCCATTNTACCATATATAGAAAACATTATAAAGAAAAAAAGAAGCCAAAATTCATAGAAAGTGGGTCCGCGAATCTACACAAAACGTGAACGCTTTTTATTAGCAAAATATTCACCAAAATGGATTTTTTTTCGAAGATTCAAATTACCATAACTTTGGATGTATAAGTAGAGATAAATTAATAATTCAAACTGATCTGAGCAGTATTAAATGAGATCTTTATTATAACATAAGAATTCTGTGAGTTGAAATTTTTGTAGGGGTTGCTTCATACTTATAAACAGTAACCACATATTCAGATTCCAAATCACTATATATAAAAGTGTTACTTGTAGGGCTGTCTCTACCAAGGCACATTAAGGTCTCATTGGCTACCGTACATGTTTCGCATGACATGCAATTCAATGACTGTAAACAAATGTGCCAAATGATTTTAAAATCTTACAATCAACGACATAGTTATGGCCCGGACAAGCTCATTTATGGCCATTTTTTACCTTTGAACTCAAAGTATGACCTTAACCTTGTAATTTCTATGTAATTCTTTTGCGCGACACACCGTCCAATAATGGTGAGCAAAATGTGCCAAATGATTTTAAAATCTCACAATAAACGACATAGTTATGGCCCGGACAAGCTCATTTATGGCCATTTTTGACCTTTGAACTCAAAGTGTGACCTTGACCTTGGAGATATCGACGTAATTCTTTCGCGCGACACACCGTCCAATGATGGTGAACAAATGTGCCAAATGATTTTAAAATCTGACAATAAATGACATAGTTATGGCCCGGACAAGCTCATTTATGGCCATTTTTGACCTTTGAACTCAAAGTGTGACCTTGACCTTGGAGATATCGACGTAATTCTTTCGCGCGACACACCGTCC